>JAOXJK010000012.1:157796006-157837591 GCA_025774025.1 Xenus cinereus
GTTTTGAATGTCTCCAGAGATGGAGACTCCACCACCTCTCTGAGCAGCCTGTTCCAGGGCTCTGCCACCCTCAAAGTAAAAAAGTTCCTCCTCATGTTTAGATGGAACTTCTTATTTTCAAGTTTGGGCCCATTACCTCGTGTCCTGTCACTGGGCAGCACTGAAATACATCCTTCTATCAGGAAGATCACGAAGTGCCCGTAATATTCAAGATGCTGAGTGCAGTTATGCACTGGCATAGTGATGTTTTCTGTTTCATTCCCTCTTCCTTTCTTCATGTATCCATTGTTAATAATTCACAATGTTTAATGTCTGGTTTTATTGCCATTGAATAATTCTTGGAACCCTTATGTCTTGTTCCCCAGTGGTAGTTCTGACCAGGGTTCATTGCTGTAAATGTGAACTCGTAATTGTTTGTTTGGGTTGCTTTTCCCTTAATTTCTGTTCTCTACATGGATTTGCAGCTGCTCTTCGCTCAGTAGCTCAAAAGCAGCCCATGACAAGTGGGACTCTGAGGTTTGCTGATCACGTTCAGTGAACATGATCAGATCTGGGGGCATCCTCACAGCATGAAGGACAGGCTGAAGGTCAGGAGCGTGGCAGGCAGAGGGACTGTTAAAAGAGAGATTGGTTGGGAATAGAAGAACCTGATGCTGAAAGTGGGCATAAATAATGCCATCAAAGACAGGCTTTCATTTGAGGGAAAAAGATGGAATTATTTATGAACTTCATGTGTATGATCGTTTGTGCTGCTTGTTAAATAATACAGCTGTGGACATTGGTAACGGAAAGCTTGTGGCATTACAGCAATTGCGGGAGAAAACAAAATGCTTTTCATTGAAAAGAGCTGCTTTCTTTTTTCACCTTTTGGGAAAATTAGTTTCACTCCATTTTTGCTCTGTGTGTGCTTTTGTCTTTATGTGTGCCGCCTTTGCTGCATCTTTTCATGGCAGACTAATGGCCTGCAAAGACACCGTAGGTAGAAGTTTCACTTCAGGAAGTCTCAAACTTGTCTCATTAAGACACACAGAGAGATAAAAGAGCTTCAGTTTTTGGTTGCAGTGGTTCTTAAATAAGTTCCAAAATAGATAATGGAATAAGTCAACAATTTTATCACCTTTTCTGTCATATTAGTATTAATCACCATTGTGTTACATCAACAACCTAAGAAAAGCTCTGTGTCATAAAGTTTAATAAAAACCTCAGCTGCAGGTTTCAAGAACTGAAGTATTTTACATTCTTCTGAACAAAACTTTTCCAAAACTTGATTTTTTTTTTAAGAAATAATTCTCTTTCAGAGGACTTTTATAAAGTTACTTTTTCCCTTTGAATTAAAATAAAGATAATTTCAGAATGTTTTCCCTTCATGTTGAGAAGACCTGGTTTGTACATTTGCCACTCTCGAGCCATTAAATCACCTCACCCAGAGCCTTCTCCCTGTGAGCAGCTGCCGGGGATGCAGCAGCAACTTCAAATGTATCTTATTTTTATATTAAGGGAGAAAGTTTGGAAAAACACAGTTTGTGGCTTGGGTGGTGTGGTTAAGGCTGTTCCTGTAGGGATAACGCTTGCAGCGCCTTTCCTGTCGGCGTTGCAGTATGGGGCTGGGATAAAGAACAGACTTACAAAAACATCTTAGGAAAGGACAAAATCAGAAGCTGAGGCGGGTGGATTAGGATGTAGTGGATGGGTATTTAGGTTTCCTAAGGAGGTACAGCAATCTCTGAAGCATCCTGGACTACAGTCATGACCCCAAAGTCTACGTGTGGCTTCATCTCCCCTCAATCAATACGTTTTGGTGACAACATCGAGCTGTGACACGTCCTGGACTGCATGTCACCTGCATGTCTGTCTCCTCACCTTCTCCCCAGATTTCTTCTCTCCTCGTCATCCGCCTCGCGGCTGCCTTTCCTCCCACTCTTTCTCCCAGCAGGCAGGTGGCTCAAAAGGGCTCTGTGCTCCTGTCACGTGTGGGGAAGCCTTTTCTCACCCAGTACTGGAGTGTTTTTGTGGGGATAATTAACTGTGAAGAGCATCACTCCTGGCGCAGGGGGGAAAAGCTTAGTGGAACAAGTCATTTAAAATCTTTGCATGGACTCCCCTTCGTGTACGCGCTGAAGAATACACCCATTTTACAGAGCCTGGGCTCTCCCCAGAGTCTTATCTTGGTGTGTATGGACAGAAACACTGAAAGATACTCTCTGGATGGAAATGCTCTCAGTTTTGGAGCCGAGGATCCAGCCCATCAAATAGCATGGGTTCGCTGGCAAAATAGTTAGCGTGTTTTGCTGCAATTAAATAGCCTACAAATAGCCGCGCCACGTAAGGAATGTACTCACATCTATATAAAATGCAGTCCATGTATGTCCGGAAAGACCTCGCTGTAATCTGGATTTTTAATGTGGGGATTTTCTGTAAAAGGAGAAAAAGATCTTAAATTCTCCAAATCATGTTCAGTTTTTAAGTGAAAATGCAAGTGGTGAAAATCTCCGCTGGAAGCTGAAATATCTAGGCATTGAGTGATAGAAATAGCAGCGGGCAGAAAAAAGTTAGTATTTTCTTCCTCAAAATAAACAGTTTACACACCAAGTGTAATTTTTATTGAAACCCCACTTTATTTTGGATCAGGACTTTCACAGAAAAAATTGCCTTTGGTATAAAAGAAGGTGAAAAAATGGTATTTGTCGCATGGGTGCTAACCTCTCTTTCTTTCTTTCTTTCTCCCTCTCTCCTTTCTTACACTTTCCTCCTCTTGCAGCAAGAAAAACAGCAGACACCAAACAAGAGACCCTGGGAAGGAATCAGGAAAGTCCAGTCCCCACCATCATGGGTTAAAAAGGACATCGAACCTGTGGCACCGTCTCCCCTAGAACTAAAAACTGTAGAGTGGGAGAAAACAGGGGCCACCATTCCCCTGGTGGGACAAGACATTATTGACCTTCAGACAGAGGTCTGAGCGGAAAGGGAAGAAAGGGACTTTTTTTTTTCCGGAAAACAAACGAAACAAACAAAACAAAACCACGTTTTAATGAAATGATTAAATTAAATCGGAACCGAGCGAGACAAGTGTTTGGTTTCTTTTGAAACCTTTGGTAAGACGGAGTAACTTTTGTATTGTGCTCAGCAGAGAGGGGGGAATATTACTTTATAGAGTATAGTAGCTGTAGGTTCAGGACAACACGAGCTTTCCCAGGTAGGACTGGAGAAGAAGTGAACCTGGAAGAGAGCGAGGAGGAGGAGGAGGGTGGGGAGGGACTGCAGGGGACGAGCCCTGCCGAGATGCTTTGGGGCTGCTGCCACACGCCGGGAGCCTTCCTGCTCTGCCACGGGGAGGTGTGGAAGGAAGCCCAGCAGCCACCGCCAAGGGCCAAGAAGATCAGGGTTGTTTGGGGACTCACCTGCGGGAGCCTCGCTGGGATGATGCGATCTGACTGTAGATCCCTAGCCTTGAGGGTCTGTGGCATCCCTTGCCGATCCTCGCCGTCCCCACCTCTCCTTCACCAGCTCCAAGAAAGGAGGAGACAGGATGTGCCAAGCGGTGGCCAAGAAGACATTCCCACTCCTATGTGCCAACACGTGACCTGGCGTCGTGGCATCCCCACAGCAGGTCCCCACAGGGCCAGGAGGGGGAAGCGGTGGCATCACCCACGGCTGAGGTGGAGAGGTAAGGTGGGGCTTCCTCCTTTCATCCCTCCACAGCCGAGCTCCTGCGTGCCCTGAGGAGTGGGACAGGCGCAGGAGGAAAGGACCACCTCCCAAAACTTGCTCGCCCCGTCTCCAGGGAGAGGGTCGAAGGTGTTAGAAAAACAGACCAACAAGAAGAATGTAGGTCGTTTCATTGACTGTTAAATAGATAAACTCAGCATGGGCCTTGCGAAGGTCCTCTTGGCCTCATCCTTTTTTTTTTTTTTTCTTCTGTTATTTTTCCTTGCTTTCGGACTCAGATTTATTCCAAGCTGCCCCTCCCTGGAAGGCAGAGAGAGAAAGAGGGAAAGACAGATCTGCCGATGTACCTGGAGATATTTGGTATACAGAGATGTTGCCTTAGGACATTGAGACAAACTGACAACATGAATAACGTCCACTTGGAAACAAACAAACAAAATAATCTATTTTTTTCCTTCTTCTTTTCTTTTCTTCAATAAAAAGAGAACTTGAAACCCGAGACCTTTCTTTTCTTTGGCTCTTGTCATTTCGAATGCCTTTCTGTGCTGTAGGACTGCGCAGGCATGGGGTGAGGATGCCACCTGCTGAAGGTGGAAGGCAAGTTGCTCCGTGGAAAGTTTGGGATGGTGGGAACATACGGCCCCTTCGTAGCTCGCTTGCAATATTTTGCTTTGGTTTTATTCAGTTTGGGCTTTGGTTATTTTCCCCTCCCTGGCTCTTCTCCTCCCTCCCCACTGCCCAGAGCCAGCAGGCAGGTTTGTGGTCCTACAAGAAGAGAGAGGTGGAGCTGGTCAGGAGAGCAGGAAATTGCTCATCATAAAATACTGTCTTTTTATTTGACCGTGAAAAAAATAATAATGATTTTTTTTCATCAAACATTTGTCAAGGCTGTTTACAAAAAATAACGTATCTCCATTTCACCCCCAAAAAAGTGTTGTGCAATATTTTTATCATTAAAAAATATGCCACTGACATTACACGCAGACTTCTTTTTTTTTTTTTCTCATTCCCAGCACCTTCTGTCTGATGTTTTGAATGATTCTCCCAGCTTTGGAGCTGTGCGGCGACAACCCTCTGGTTGTGAGTGACCAGATTGTGTCAGACAGCAGTAAAGCTTGATTAGGGCCTGAGTTATTACTGTGTGTCGGAGTATTTTTTTTTTCTAAAAAAAAGCAAAACCCAAACACTTTTAGGAAAAAACTAGCAATGCAGCCAAGATGCAAAACAATCACTGACCCCAGTTGTGTTTCCTTCACTGAGAGATGTTGCTTGACACACAAACATCTCTGCTTCGACTTTCCTTTGGGCTACCTGGGTAACTGATCTTTAAGGACAGTGGCATTTACCTTGCCATTAACTGTACAATATGAAGGATGGAAAGAAAAACAGAGAAAAAAAAAATCCAAATAGTTATAAAATAGGGAAACTGATTACTTATAGAAACTGTGACATTATTGTTCAATTTTAGATTATTCTATGAAACAGGAAAGCACAAAGGCCTCCCTCAGATGCCGGGTTGTATGATATTGTAATTATTATAATTACACATTATGAATTTTAGCATACAGGTATCTTTCTACTGTGTTTTAATTCTTTTCTCTCTATTTTTTTCCCCCTCCCCTGCCCAACCAAGCCTGCCCTTTTCTCTCCAACCTTCCCTATTCACCCAATCACTGCAGCCGACTTGCAGGACATTAACGGTGTTATGTAATTACAGAGATAAATGTTTGTTTAATAACTGTTGATATTCGACTTTCTCTGCTCAGCTCCTCCGGTTAATCCTGTTTTCCCATGCCCTGCCCTGCCCCGTGCCTTCCCCTCCCTCCTCTCTGTGTTCATCAATTTTATTTTTTTTTTTTTTTCTGTACAGTTTTCAGAGCACAAAATGAATGTGTCTTATTTCTAATAAAAGAGGTGTAAACTCTAGCGATGTCTGCTTTTTAAAAAGCGCCCCTGCCCGCGCCCCACATGTGGTTTGCATCGCGCCCGGGTGCTGGGAAACACCTCTCCTGGATCTGCAAGCTGCCACCTCGGCTCTCTACTCTGGAAGAGCTGTAGCCCGGGGCCAAACTTGCCCCACGAGTCCATCTTTTTCTTGTAGCTTTGTAGCTTCTTGACACCCCAAAAAATACCTTTCCAGGCCACAAGGAATTCCCTTTTCTGTGCTTTTCTGCAAGTATCTCTAATCCCAACCTTGATGTCCTCTTCCCAATGTATGACGTGAGGGGGGCCAATATTTAGCACGGATCAAGCAGTGTTACTGGTAGAGGGCAGTGGTGCTGGGATATAGTTTCCAATGGGACCAGGGTGATGTTGGTGCTCCCGTACCAAGCCACTCTCCACCTCACCTGGATTTCCCTGCCACCCCCTGCATCACCAGGCAGGCTGCGAGCAGGAGCACGGCTCAGCGCGCGAGGAGTTTTAAGGATATCGCTCATGAAAGATGACGAGAAATGAATGGAGCTAGGGATTATTCACTTCCTTGGTGCTTACCCTTGAATGGCTGAAATCCTCCAGCGAGAAAACGTGTTCTTATCTCCCTGCCTCTGCTCTGATTGACAGATTTTAGGTTTGTAGGCAGGAGGCTTAGGGGTCTGGCAACTCAGATCCAGGGTTGCTCCTCTCCAGAGCCTTGATCCAAAGTCATCATGGCCCAGTAGGTGTCCAGGTGTAATGACTTCTCTTGGCCTGGCTGAAATGAGCTGAAACATCTGAAATGACTGTAGAGGAGTGAGGCTGCCTGGAGGCTCTGAGCCCAATCCCCCCACCCCTGAACCGTGACCTAAGCTATCTTCAATCAGCAGCACCTGATGGTGAGTCCCAAGGCTTTTTCATCCTTCCTGCAGGGGTGTTTCTCACCCTACATCTCCCATACCATGAATGTACAGGATTAGCAGGCAGAAGGGAAATACCAACCACCAGGCACCATGTGAGGTGATGGGCTGGGAGGGCAGGAGAGCCCAAACCTCAGATCATAGCCCTTGAGGTGGTTGAGGAGGTCCTGCTGTTTCTCATCGATAGAAGCTGGAACAAGGGAACACATGTCCCTGCTGTGTTCATGGGACTGAAGGTAACAGCACTGGTGGTGGTTGCAGGAGGTCAGTGGATGTAGAGGTGGGTTTGGTTTACACTGTGGTCATAATGTGATGTGGCTACAAGGGAGGGTCACAGGATAGTTCAGCTTGGAAATGCACTCCTGAGGTTCTTCTGAAGTGTTCTGTGACCCTGTGAGCCCGCCTTACAGCTGCCCCAGGCAATAGCCATGGGGCAAACAGAGAACACCTGCACATACACCATGATCTTGCACAGAGGAAGCACAGCCAGGCTGCGGCAGCGGATAAATGGGACGTTGTACAAGTAAGAAATCGTGATTCTTGGTTGCTACACTGGGAAAACATGGCTGTGCTGGAAAACTGAGACGAATATGAAAATTGAAAAAATGCTATTTTCCCTGGGCTACCCACATAGGGAAAGGTCTTTATGGACCAAGACACCATTCCTGGAAGATTTGGGACCAGAGCAGGAGACTACCCTCTGCGGTGATTTCTCTCTACTCTGTGGCTGAAGGGAGTGCCTGCGTTCATTGTTCTACTATCTGAGGTGTCCAAGATGGGGTAGGATGAATCTGGGCCTGACCTGAGTATCTGCTCCTCAGCTGCTGTTGTGACAAGATCTAAACAGAAGAAAAGAAAGAAGACTGCTTGGTTTTTTGGTTTGTTTTTCTTATTTTCCCCAACCTGCTCCTCCCAGGAAGAGGTCAGCGCCTCCCGAAGGAAGTGTCCACCTTGTAGCTTTCAAGCAAATAGAAAACACCTTCAAAGAAGTTTTCAACAGCCTTCTGAGTAAGGAGTCATTAAGGGATCCATGTGGAGGACCTCTCCAGGTGCTTTCTTCCTCAGACTTACTTTCATTCATGATTTTCCAAAAAACCTTTTATGCATCTGTGGCTCAAAGCTCCCATATGCTGGCAAGCCCCTTGGATAGGACAATTTTCTACCAAGGAAATTGGTGACAGTGCGAACACAAGCACAGTTCCTAAGCTGAGGTCACGCAGGACATTGTATTGGATGGTCAAAATCATTCCTTCCTGGCCTTAAAAACCTAAGAATCATTTTAGGACATGACAGTGGATAGTGACAAGAGAGAAACTCACTGATGACTGCATGCTTATTATGTTTGAGTAATGAACATCACTCATTACGCTGGCTCATTAGCAAGTTGAGTAGCTGTTATGGCAGTAATGCCAAAAAAGAGGCCCAGGGGAATGAGGTAATCAGGTTTCAGTCACTTTTCAGTCTCTTCGCTGATCATCTCAAGAGAAGTCAGCCATGCAACCTGAACTGCCTCCCTTCACCCTAACAACTCCCCGTGGAGCTCCACCTCATGGAGGTGGCCTTGCTTACCTCCTGTGTCCCAGAGACGTTGTGGCTTTACCATATTAGTGAGGAGCAATGTGGTTTCTGAAGAAAACACGCAGCCACGCCGACAGCCAGAAGAGCTTTGGCATCTTGAAAGACGAAGTCCCAAGATCACCTTCCTGGATCAGGTCTCACCAGCAGCTCCTTCACAGCTGTTTGTTTCTTTGAAAAGCAACTTCTCTTCGCTCCTGTGGAGTTTGCAAGAGCCCCTTTAACTTCTAAATTGGGAAAGAAAGGACAGATGTTGTGTTTTGGGGGGAAACAGAGGACAAACAGCACTCTCAGCCTGTGAGGAGGAATCCTGTGTAAGATCTGGGTGGTTTTGTTTGCTTTTTTCCCTTGCAGATTGAAATTTAAGAAGTTTAAGAAATAACCAAGCGCAAATGTGCTGCACTTAGGTGCTACACCCTGATTCATGCCAGATGACTCTGCATTTACAGAGAGCTGAGTCCTCCCCACCACCACTTCCCATTGACTTTAAAGTCCTTTAGGTAAAAGGCTGAATCTGAGGAAAAGAGAAGTCAGTACCATGAAATTTTCTGCCATGTAAATGCCTGCAACTCCGATAGCAGCAGCTGGGAAGGTGTTAAATACTTGTTCGTTAGAGGAGGTGAAAATTTAAAGGCTTAGAGCATCACACAGAAAACAGGACATCACCAAAGTATTGCTTCAGTTAATTAATCCAGATTTCTAGAGGAAACCAAGTACCTGCCTAATCATCAAAATCAACATGTCCAGAGCAGAGTCAGTTGTGAGAGGCGGTTTTCTGATGGGGCTAGGAGTGCTTTAGCATTTTCACATGCCCATGCTCAGCATGTGTGTATAACCCTGTTCTGAGAGCCACTGCCACGTCCTAAACACGGCTCATGGGGCAAAATACCACACGTGATGCAAAACAGTGCTCTGACCCTAAATCTCTGACACATGTACATGCATATAGGCACACACACACACATATATATATATTCTCACACCCCCCCATCCACAAGTACTTACCTACTACTTATTAAACACCCAGACAAAACACCATAAATGTACAAAATGCATTGAGACAGGTTAAATATACCACATTTTTTGATGTCAGATTGGCTTGGAAAAGGCACTCAGACAGCAGCTAAGATTTATGCAAGAAATGTGCTCGGTGGACTCCAGAAAGAGAATGTGAATTAAGCAAGATGCAGCAATTAATTAGCCGCAGTAACATTTGTCTGATCTGCACATCTGCAGTGGCTTTTTGTTGGGTTTTGTTTGGTTGGATTTTTGTTGTTGGCTGGGTTTTTTCTTTGTTGCTTTTCTATTTATGACGTGGAAACTGAATTTTTCAAGCAAGCAGACTGGTAATAAAGTCCAGTTTAAGCAAAGGAAAAGCAAAGCAGAAGAACGTTTCTCACCTGATCCTATTGGACTGGCTCATTTTTGCCTCCTGCGGGTGACCAGCTGCGAATGAACTATTTAATTCCAAGCTCAGCAAGTTGCTGCCATCCTGCAGAGATCAGGACAGGCATGAAAACTACAGACCTCACGGCACAGAGGTGAAAAATGAGCTTGGGTTCCTGTTTGGGGGTAGCGCTGCAGGAGATAACCTGAATTTTGCTATGGAGCAGACGCTGAGCAGAGACTCCTGAGATGAAGACTCAGTTTCTGGCTTTGTCACAGGCTTCTCTGTGTCACTTTTGCATAAATGCCTTAATCTTCCCATATTTTGGCTTCCCCAATTTGTTGGGCACCAGTGGTGATGCCCAGTGTGGCTACATTTCCCCATGTGTCTGGCAATTTTATTTATTTATTTTTTTCTGTCTAATGGAAAATGTCAGTTTCAAAGCCACGGAAATTCAAAATTAAAATACAGCACTTCGTGGCAGCACTTTGAAAGTGACCTCTCCAGACGTGGAGCAATGACTGAAGAAAGTTATGCAAATGTAGAGAGTGATTTGAAAGCAAGAGAGAAAGGAGGCAGCAAACTCAGCAGGCAGCAAAAGAAGTGCAGGGGAGTTTCTGTTCAGGGGAAATAACTAAATGAAAAGGCAAATTGTCGTCTCCTGGTCTGTGAGGGCAGAGGGTTTTCAGGGAATGGGCAATCAAAGCGTCGCTTAATGTATATCACGAGTTTCTTGGCTTTGATCAATTGTTGTCTGAAATAATTGGCAGCTACTTCGCATCAGCTCATGTTTGGACCTATTATTAATATTTTTAACTCGAGCTTTGAGGCCTCAGCAAACATAGGCTTCCATCACTCATGGGTATTTTGCATTTACATGGAAAATAAGGGATCGTGTCCTCTTCAAAGGGCTGGCAACCTGTTTGATATACAGGAAAGGCAGAGAAACTTGAACTTGAGCACAGAAAATCAAGCAGCAAGAGGAAAGGGCTAAATGTTGACCATCTGGTTCCTCCACAGATGCCCTTTAGGTACCATTCGATGTACTAAATCCTCTCACTCAGTTTTTGCCAAATTTTCCAGAAGAGGCCAAAGGCCTAGAACAAATTGCTGTGTCAGAATTGCTGCCCATGAAATAAAGTCTCTTCTGACTGAGATAGGGAAGGGTTGGCATTTCAGGGCTGGCACCTACGATTTGTTAATGAAATAAAGTGATATAAAAGCTTGGCCTCATTGATGTTCTGTGTCCAGCTAGGCCAGGACAGTGCAAATCAACTTGGTTTATATAAAGACATCCCCATTTAGTGTCAGGCAGGGCTTTGGGCCCATTATAAGACTAGTAAAGACAAAAGAAAACAGAAAATAGATCACACTGCATAGATAGTTAACCAAAGAGTGCTTTTTCCATAGTAATTATCTTGCTTAAATAAAACAGCTGGTTTCCCTGAGCTTAGGTCTGTGATCAGAAGAAGTTGACTCTTCTCAGCAAAGGAGCTCATAGACTATTGCACTGTGGTATTAGTAGAGAAAATGTGAGTAATGGATAAGACAGAGTCTGGGGAATACTGCAATGGGAGTAGGGTAGGAGTCAATAATCCTGTTCCTCGGTTGAGCTGAAGATTTTGTCTTATTTAATACATTTGAAGCCTTGGAACAAAAGTTAAGTGTTAGTCAAGAAAGGAGGCAAAACTCTGAAAGACTTTGTCAATACAGAGAAGGATTGAGACATCACACAAGGAGAACTAGATGCCTGGTGAGAGCAGGGAGAGGAACAAAAGAACATTTCATACCACAAAGCGCACAGTAAAGCTAAGGACAGAGTTCATGCTGCAGCCTGAGAGGCTCAGCAGATGGGAGCGACAAGGGAGAGAGGCTTGGATACATTCAGGACAATCATCAATCAGAGAAAAATCAAATGCCAAGCTCGGAGGAAACCAGGAAAAACCTTTCCAGTAGCAGCAAAGAAGAGGAGATGACATTTTGCCAGCACCTGGTGAGACTCCTGTGTGCCTTAAGGGGGCCTGGGGCTGCCTGGGCTCCTGGTGCCTCCTTGGTGGTGAGACCAGCACAACCAGTCACACGTGGTCAGAGAAGAGGTATTCAAACTGAGAATGAAGCTGAGAGGAATCAAGGCCATGTGATCCGAGAGAGACTGGCTCCTTCAGTGCGGTTAAACCATGTCAAAAGGTTTATGACTCTTACGATTTTTAACCTGTCCTCCAGATATGGGCAGGCTCCTCCCAGACTTGTCCTATGCAGGTACTCATAGACTCTTTCAAAAGTGGAAAAGGGATCTAAGAAGCAAACAGTGCCCCCTCCTTATCCCAACTTGTCCTTCCAAGAAGAGCTATGAAGAAGAAAATTAGGGAACACCGGATGACAGAGAGGAAAAGTAGGGAGTTTTCTTTTTTTTTTTTTCTTTCCCAGGCTGACTAATTATAAAACTCTTTAGAAAGGCTCCTGCCGAGCAGGTGAGGGGCTGAGATGAAACAGCAACTTAATCCACAGGGATGAACTCCATCAATGATCCAATTATTTAGGATTTGATGTCTTTTGTGTCTCCGAGTCGGCAATTCCCAGCCCTGTGTACAGAGATGGACAGCATTTCGCACCAGTGAATTTAGGGTGGGGGGAGGCATTGCAGAAGACTGCCTTGATTTACAAACGAAGGCGATTAGCATATAAATTGGTACTATAGGTTAGTGAGCAGTGTAGCCTTGCCGAGTTGAATGAATCAGCAGGGCTAAGTCTGTGGGAAGGAGGCAAATTAAAGTCTCTGCTCGTAAGGCTCACTTTTAGAGTGCCTGCAAGAGAAAATGAAAGTCGTTTTTTGTGTCGACTTTATTTATCTTTGATTATTTTTCATTTGCTGCTGCTTTAATTTCTCCCTTCTCCTCTCTTCTGCTGTCTCCCTTCTCTCCCTTTCTCAATTGCTTGCTCTCTGATGGGGTCCTACACATCTGTCCAGTGCTGCAGATCCTGGTTATTTCTCACCTAACATTGAGTAGCAAAGCCAGTGGGTGTCTTCTTTCTTCTTTTTTTCCTGGATGTTTTATTTTTGTGTTCCACCCTCCTTTATCCTTCTTTCTTGACCTATCATCTTTTCTCATTATCTCTATTATTTGTTGCATCTTCCCCTCCCTGCTTTTATGGTTCCTCATGAGAAAATGAGCAAAACTCCAGGCATAGCATGGCGGTAAGAGCACTGATTTCTCTGTGCTGTTTCAGTCACATCCCTCTCTCTCTGTGCTTGCAAATGGCTTTAAGAACACACCTCCTTCTTTTTAACCTCTGGTCTGTTACCTCACTCTGTTAAATGGGTCCCACTTCCTATTTATGGTCCTGGTTCCTGAAACAGGGACCATTGCTCTTAAAACCAAGATGGTGTCTGCTTGGGTTCTATGAGCAAAAGGATCAGGCCCTTTTTTTGAGAACCAGCCGATCAGGAAAAACACGAAGAAGCTGTTGACTGCAGTGGCCCCAAGAAGCTTCCAGAGTGACTGGTTTTCTGGCTCATTAAAGGGTACAGACAATGCAAATGTCCCAGGGCTCGCTCACATGTCCATTTTGGCTCAATCAAAATGATGTAATGTAGGTTTTCCCTTAAAAAATACAGATAGAGTGGTTAATGCACTTAAGCCCCTGGCCATGCTTGCATTTTGCAAGAGGAGTTTGGCTGTTGGTCTCCATACGCTGCCTTAAAACATGTGCCTTGCTCCAAGAGCTTTATTTTTATACACGCTGACTGAAGATGAACTTATGCAAAGAAACAAGCAGCTCCCCTTGCACTCATGTACATTCATATTTAGCCGCTGTGGGCAGTAACACAGAGCAGGGAGCATGTCTCCAGGCTGGCTTATGGGCCATGAGAGCATCTTCCATCTCTCCTAGCTCTGTTCTGATGAAGGTGATTTAAAAAGAAAAATTGGTTTAATAAAGAGCATCTCACTGTGTGATATACCAGCCCTGGGGTAGCAGTACATTTATCTGTACACATTATGGGTTTAATTTGGTCCATGCAAAACCTAGAGAAAACCAATTAAAAAAATCTTATTAAATAAGTCCTCATCCAAAAAAAAAAAAAAAAAGTGGAGTTCAGTCGAGTAATTGGAGCCAGGGAAATGAGGAGAGATCCTGGGCTCTATCAGATGGGGAGAGAGGGAAGCTGTGTGCTAGCTCCCTGTGTGGTTTTTTTTTGCCATGTTGTTCACATATGTACGATGGAGACGACACCTATATGTGATGTGAGACTTGGTGAATCCGTTAGAGAGGTCTGAATGGAAGGTGCTGGAGAGAAAGAAGGAACGAAACTGCCCATACAATGCTGAATTACAGCTGCCCTTGATTAAGGTATTACCCTCACAACTTGAATGCAAGCTTTAAACAGGAGGTTTTTTCCTTATCAAAACATGTGGGATTTTTTTTCTACCTCCATGTGAAGATCTAATAAATAAATTGGTTTCTCCTTTCATTAATTTTTCATGTACGAAGTCCCCAGTATAATTACTCACCCTGAAATAAACCACCTCAGCCCTGTTCAAGTGAGTTGTAAATATTGATGGGAAAGAACAACTGGCAGAAATGTTTCCTCTGAGCATTCGAAGGCAAGTGAGTTGTAAATACAAATGTAACCAGCTGCCATTTTCCAGAGCAATGGAAAGCCTCTTGCTTGAATTTAGAAATCAGAGCCCAGGTGGTGGGACAGGATCCTTGGAGCGGGACTTTTGGATAACTTGCCCTTCTGCAGTGATTCTGTAATCTCAGCCCCATGGCTTTGGGCAGATTACTTCTTATGGGATTCAGTGGAGACATTGGCACCTAAAATGATGACTCCAAACTCCCTTGATAGTCCACAGAGAGCTAGTCAACCTCAGCAACGAAGTTTGGAACATCCTAACATAGATAGACAAAATATGTCACTTGAATCATTTACCAAATGCA
The DNA here is from genome assembly GCA_025774025.1 of Xenus cinereus. Taxonomy (NCBI): domain Eukaryota; kingdom Metazoa; phylum Chordata; class Aves; order Charadriiformes; family Scolopacidae; genus Xenus; species Xenus cinereus. The sequence goes on from JAOXJK010000012.1 coordinate 157,810,410, forward strand.
CCTTTTTGTCTTTGTGCCCTCTACAATGGGTGACCAGGTTGTAGGGAGAAAAACTGCAGTTCATAGAATCATAGAATCATAGAATGGTTTAGTTTGGAAGGTACCTTAAAGTTCCAAACCCCATGCAATGAGCAGGGATACCTCCTATTAGACCAGGTTGCTCAAAGCCTCTTGTAATGTATATTAAATTAGCCCAACCCTGCTTTCTTGCTTCTCCATGATCAACTCTAGTTGTGCTTTTCAGTTGCTGTGTATTGACCAGGTTGGTTCAGAGAGTACAAATGACTGAAGAAGAAACAGGGTGCAGGAGAAGAGAGCGTTTCGCCTTTGAATGTCCAACTCTCCTGGAAAAATGGTCCACTTAGAAATTACCAAAGACTTTTCCCTGAAGGAGTCAATATTGGCTCTCTTATTAAGAAACAGATTTACAAGGTAATGCACAATGACACTGATTCCTGTCAATGTTCCAGATGGAGAATAATGTTGCTTAGATAATTCTTCAAAGCAGAGGAAGGAAAGAAATAGACTTCTTGTAGCAACTTACTCAGTTTGATTTTCTGTTGCAAATTGGACTGTCTCTATGTCTTTTCATTTTAATCAGTAGGTACTTGAAAATGGTGTGCCCAGAAAGAGACAATGCAGAGGAGTCTAATCACATGATAGCTTTTATCCATTCCCCTGGTTTTCTGAATTAAAATTGTAAAAGCAGAAATATTCATCACAATTTTTTGGACTGAGGAAGAAGCACCAGTCAGGTGGCTGAACCTGATGACTCTCTATGTGTTTCTTATCAAATACGTGATTTCCAGAGATGTTTTCCAGTTGACTGAGGGTGTTTCAGCTGGCTCTGGTACATACAGAGGGATCTGCTAGGCTCATACTTTCATGCTTAAAACCAGTGCCAGCAAGCAATGAGCTGATGAGATCATCGATTTCCATAGTGAGAAATAGGATCTGTGCTTGGTTTGTTTCCTCTTTGGTAAAACGAAGCTCAGGATCCTCAGCTGCATATTCCATGTTTCTGTAGCAGATGTGTTGCTCCATCTTTCCCCAAAAGCATGTGGGACCTAACAGAAACCTATTCGGGAATCTTGTTGTTCAGGTCACAGACACTGTGCTCCATCCACATAGAAGAGTTGCATTTTACACTGCATTCTGAGAAAAATGGTCCCTTAAATTAGAATAAATTTCTTCTACCAGCTTTTATCCATAGCTTGATCCCTGTTTCAAGGTATGAAGTTGTGTGTTTTCAACACTGGACATTAATATTAGATCAGGCAAACAGAAAAAGTTGCTTATTCATCCCTCATGTACCTCTCCAGTGCATCAGGATTCAATTTCTTTCTAAACTGCACTTTGAAATCTTGTTTTTGCCCCATGTGGATTATAGTGAGTCTTCTGGATGGAGAGAGACCCAGGTACACTCCAGTTACCAATACAAATAGTGGTTAAACATCAGGTCATATTGTTCTCTATTAATTGTCATTTCAGATTCAGAAAAAGTACATCCTCTGAATTCTAGTATAGGTATTCTTAATAAAGATGAAATCTGACAATATTTTTTCTTCTTTTTTTCTCCTTTTTTCCTTTTTTTTCATTTTATTTTAATTCCCCTTGTCCTACAAGGGCACCATTTCCTTCAGAATGCATTAAGATTTACCATCTCATTCTCTAGCAGTTTATTGCTGGGTTACACGTGGGAGAAGATTGCTTTAACAAGTGCTTACTAGTAAAGAACTCTGCAGTTGATGTGGCAAGAAAGAGCATTAAAAGAAACTCCCCTAAATCCTAAGAAAAGTTTAATGTGCATATAAATAAATAAAAAAAGGTTGCATTAAAAACCTTATATAGAGTGAGGGGGACGGTATATAACACAGCAAGCTCTAGTGGCTTTCATAAGTTGGAGAAACTGATTTTTATTATCTCTTTTTCTGTTGAAAACATCTTTCATACAGAAGATGGTAATTCCCTTCCTGGTAAGTGTAGGAAGGAAGTTCATACACCTAAGCAGGAGCTCAAAAGGGTTTCTGCAATTTTGTCAAATCTTCTGTCTCATTAAACAAAGACACAGATGGGTCTTATGTAAGAGAAGCCACAAGATGTTGCAATGGATCAGCCTTTGTCTACAAAGATGATGTTTTGAAGGTGCTCTGGGGAGTCTGGGCTATTTTTATTTAAGGGTTTTCGGTTAGTGAGACAAGATGACTGGGCAAAATCTTTAGAACACAGCTTTCAGCACATCTGATTAAACTCGTTCTGACTATGTCTGGATGGAGGATGTGGGCTTTTTGTTGTTTCTTGGGAGTTGTTGTTTGGTTTTTTTTAATTAAAAAAAAAGAAAGAAAAAATGGACCTCCAAAGGGACCAAAATTATTCTTTAAATTTAATTAAATTAGATCATTCCTTTGAACTAATAAATAAATAGCTTATGCACTGTGTAGCACAAATTTGAAATTGAAACATTTTGGAAATATCTACCTAATTCCTGCAATGAAGAATGCTTTGACTCCACCTTTCTAAAAGAAATGTTTTTTTCAGTTGGCCTCTAGCTGAAAAGGCTTTTCTGAAATACTTTAAAACCTGAAAGTGAAGCAAAATATTCAATTACAAGTGAAGAAAACATGAAAGCAAATCCCAAACAGAACCAATTTAACTTTCAGCTTTGTACCCATCCAGCTGAATTACACCCACTTCTTTCTTTCTTTTTTTTTTTTTTTGGATTCAGACACTGAACTCTAGCTTTGTATTATTCTGAGTGTTTTTTGCTTCTTAGAAAAGCTGACTCTGGGAGAAAGTGGATGCTTAGTAAACACCAGTATCAAGGCACATCTATTCTTGCTCTTTATTTAGGGAAGTTGTGTTGCAACAACCTTGAAAGAAGTGCCTTATGTCTCCCTAAGTGCTGTTCCATCCTACAGCAGAGATGAGTCTTACATGAAGAGCTTTGGCTTATGTTGATGAAAAACTTGGTCTGTGTGCTTCTAAGGACAATTCTTGGAAAAATGAAGTCCTGGTTGTTGACTGAGTATCTAGACAGTACTTTGTCACAGGAGCAGTTGACTGAATCATAGCTAATGGCTATCATTTGTTTTCATCTCTATTTCAGTAAACCCCAAAAAAATTGAAAGCTTGTTTCCTAAAAAAGGGCTACCCACTGTGATGAAACAGCAGCAAAGACCTGCTGTCCTGAAAACTTGCTTTAGTGTGGTGTTTTGTATTAGATTTTAAACCCATTATTCCTCAGGGGAAATGCCCTTTCCTGCACTATGAAAGGTAGGTGGGAGACCACAGCATCTATACATGATAATAGGATCTCAGATCAATTCGGGCTGGAAGGAAACCAGGAGCTCTGTAGCCCAACCTCCTGCTCAAAGCAAGGTCAGCTATAAGGTCATACGAGGCTGGTATGGAGAAATAGGAGGAAGGACATCCTTTTGCCTCCATCAGGATCTATCGACCTGCACTGGGTCGCTACCTCTTTCTCCAATCTGCTCAGGGAAGCCTAATTTTCAATCAGAATCATGGAATCATAAAACACCAGGTTGGCAGGGACCTCAAGGATCATCTGGTCCAACCTTTCTTGGCAAAAATATGGTCTAGACAAGATGACCCAGCACCCCATCCAGATGAATCTTAAAAGCATCTAGTGCAGGGGAATCCATCACTTCCCTGAGGAGATTATTCCAATGGCTGGTTCTTGTCATTGTGAAAAAGTTTTCTCTTATGTCCAGTTGGAATCTTTCCCAGAAGTAACTTGGACCCATTACCCCTTGTCTTTTCCATGTGATTTCCATGTAAAAAGGGAGTTTCCACCTTCTTTGTAGCCAAACTTTAAATACTTCTCTCAGTCTTTCCTCATAGGGCAGGCTTTGCAGTCCTTGGATCATCTTGGTGGCCCTTCTCTGGACCCTCTCCAGCCTCTCTGCATCTTTTTTGTATAGTGGGGACAAAACCTGAACACAGTGTTCCAGGTGTGGTCTGACAAGTGCTGAGCAGAGTGGGATAATGACTTCCTTGTCTCTGCTGGTGATGCCCTTGTTCATGCAACCCAGCATCCTCTTGGCTCTCTTTGCCGCAACAGCCCACTGTTCACTCATATTGAGATTGTTGTCCACCAGGATCCCCAGGTGCCTTTCCACGGAGCTGCTCCCCAGCCAAGTAGATCCCAGTCTGTGCTGCACTTCTGGATTGTGTTTTCCCAGGGGGAAGACCTTACACTTGCCCTTGTTGAATTTCATAAGGTTCTTGTTAGCCCACTCTTCCAGCTGATCCAGGTCTTCCTGTTGGGTGGCTCTCCCTTCCGAAGTGTCCGCTTCCCACTCAGTTCATTGTCATCAAACTTTTCTGTAGATCTCACAACGCAACCAGCTCAGAAGGTCTAAAAAATGTTTCAGATATATCTAAACAGATCCCAGTGAGACAGGTCTAGCCTTTCCTCTTGTCTCAGATGGGCAGGTTGACTGCTAAAGCAATAATCCGTAACTACTGTAGGTCATACAAATTGGGCCAAAAACATTAAAATATCTGCCGAGCTGAGCTCAATAGAAGCAACATGTGTTGCTACTTGTTTGTACCGAGAGATGCGATTAAGATGCAACTCAGGTATTGGCTTGACTTGTCTATTCTTATCTTTTTTCCATTATTTACAACTATATAGCATTTGCAGAAAATTCTGCTACATTAGGATTCACATCCCATTGCAAAGGCAGGTTTTCACCCCATCCTTTGTAAATCAGGCTCGCATTGGCTCTATGTGAAATGTATTATATATCATGCTCATTAACACAGCATATGAACACATGGCTGAGAAGATAAGACACTTCAAGAATAGCAGAGAAGAAATGCTGAGATGGCAGGCTGCCTTCCGTGGAAAGAAATGTCAGTAAAACTTCAGCACAATGAGATTCTTCAATCATTTTCCCCAATAACCCATTCCACTTGCTAACTATCCCTCTGAGTCTCTCCCCGCGTCTTGCATATGGCATTTTGAAAAGCAACAGCAAATTATAAATTCAGAAGAAGTTTACTGAGCCATTCAGTAAAGTCCAGGAAGGCTTGCAAATTTTCTTACATTCACCTTGTATTAAGTATAGACTCTGCAAACATTGTGAATAGGGGCAATACTCTGAATTTACCAGTCACAAATCAGTGACTTATCGCATCTGCTTTAACACAGAGTACCTCCATCTTCCATAAGTTTTCAGATGCAGAAGAGGGACTACTGAATTCCTTCATCCAAAAATAAATGCTGGCATTTCTTCCATGCATTCAGAAATACGTTCTTAAGAAGTTGCACTTTTCATTTCAACGAATGATAAGATCTTTATCTTCTGCCAGGACATTGCAGGCACAAAACCTGGCTTTTAGAGCTCGGGATAGTTCTGCATTCATATCATTTGAGGACATTGATTTTTCTGGCTAAAATTTCCTGGCACATGTTGTGCTGCATCTGTATAACTAATAATAGTTGGTGAATGTTTGTTATCACTGGGAGATAAGGAACTGGAGCAGAGTTTAATGTGCTATTTATTGTTTTCAAAGTGCTATTATTGCACTCTCTATCAGTGCCTTCATATGAGGCTGAGGTATCAAAATGAGAGTGTTACTTTGCAGTAGGCAGCACAGATTGCGAGGGGACGTGTGTTTCCATCCCATGCCAGGCTGGATAGCTTCCAAATCACATTTACCAAATCTCCTCTGTTGGATTTGCGTTCCCCCAATGACATTGGTAAATGAGAATAGTCCCTTGGTAGATGAGAACAGACTGACTCTCAGATATTTGGTTATCAAGTGTGCAAATGCTCCTCTTACATTTCCTTGGTAAGTTTGCTTCTTAAATTAGTGACAGTTTTCTGTGTTTATGAATGAGTAAAGAGCCTGAAGGGTCTTTGAAGTTTCAATGGGAAGAAAGAGCGGAGGGAACTGAAAGGCAGGATAATCATTTTCTAATTTTTTCCCGTATGAAACAGATATTTAGTGTTTGAAATAGACTCTCATTTCTATATTTTTTTTATTTTACAAAAAAAAGAGAAAAAGTTTCCTTGAAACATTTCCACAGTTCAAAGCAGTTTCAGTGACTTGAAACATTTCCTTTGGATTTGACAATATTTTTTCTTGGTTTTGTTCCAAAAAGCAACAAAACTATTCTTTATAAAAAAGTTCCAATGAAGCCACAAACAATTTTTTGTGCTGTGGTCTAGCAGACACATGCACATGCTGCCTCCCCAGCTGCTTCCCTGCTGGGACAGTCTGTGCTCACTGGCACTTCAGACCTACAGACTTAAAATGCAACTCAACGCCAAAAAGACGCCTCTCAGATCTCTCCAAACAGTATTTGTTCCCTCCAGGAGTTAACTATTACTTAGAGGAAGATGTTGAATGTGCCTGAGGTTGCACAGAGCACCAGATGTCTCAACTCGAGATATCTTGTACTCTGCAACGTGCATTCATGCATTGGCAAAGGGGAAAAGAGCATTAAGTTGGTCCTTTTCTCAGAGCACAGATGTTTCCTCCCCAAATTCCTGACCCTCTCTGCGAGCAAAGGCTATCGCTCAGAAAGATTAGTGGTTATTAACCACCTACGAACCCAAGACATCAAACAGCACCTTCTGTAGCCTCTGTGCCAGTCCTGCCCTGATCTTAGTGGGGAGCAGAGATGCACAGCTGAGCACAGGTTTTAGAAGTGCAAAGACAGGGGACTCGTTTGAGTGGGAAGAAGAGTGTTTTTGCTCACAACCTGAAGCAGAGTCTGTGCAAACTCAGTCAGATGAAAACCAGCAGCAGAATCCCTCCTGATGTCAAGGGGTCAAGCTTTCTCCCCTTTTCTCACCCCTCTGGAATGGTCTGGGGTGAAATGCCAAATCTATTTGCTGTAAATTCTCCACCTCTTTATTTTTCCCTTTTTTTTTTTGCAACTGGAAATGGAAACTTTTCTCTCTTGCTGTCCTGATGTGCTCTGCAGGGGTAACAAAGTGCATGAGTGACAACCTGTTTCTGAATATCTTCACATCTGCCACTAAGGGATGGGCAAAAAGATCTAACCAAGAGTGTAGATTAGCAAAGTGTCTTATTGTCTTTGGCTAGAAGGTGTTGCAGATTTGCAAATTGTCATTAAAAGTATCTAGTCTTTGCATGCCGTACCCAGATGCACAGCATTCCTGAAAATGAGAGTGACTGTGGAACAAATGGTCAGTTCGCACATAAGCACAGGAAAAGTAGACTTTTTTATAAATAATATCTCTTGTTCTTTAGTGGATGAGGAACACACTAAAAGGAGTAATTTCCTGAGGAATTCCTGTTAAAATATGGAATATGTGGAGTTACCTCATCCTTCAGTGAGAGCAAGACGTGTATTTAGATCACTTCAGCAAAGGTTAAACTCATCTTTGCTTGTATAAGCTAAGGTATCTCAGCAACTGCTCTTCAGGAGTATTAAGGAAGATTTACATGGAAGATATAAGAGCCTGAATGTGTCTTTGGATGGCCAGTTGTGCTCTGTAGGAGCAGATGGCATCACTATGTAACAGTAAATAAGAAAAGAAGACAAGAAAAGTCAACTTGGTCCTCCAGAATGATCCAGGGAAGGCCAAAATCCCTCCTTTGTGCCAGGTGAAGACCTCAGGCTGCTTCTCCCAGCTTTCCAGTGGCTTCTCTATTACTCTGTCAAAGAAAAGAAGCTCATTTTCTCTCACTCAAGAACACTGAAAAGCACGGGTTACTCCTGGAAAGGACAGGAAGATTTGGAGATGGGCTATTAACATGCTTCATAGCATGGGAAAACCATTTTGCATTCAGATGTAATTGAGAATTACTCTTTGATAACTGTGCTCTTCCCCATCCACATGCTCTTAACCCGTCGCAACAGCCACCTCTGAGCTAAAATCAACACTGCTGCCCGTACCTGCGGGAAAGCAAAAGGAGTTGTAAGATGCATGATAAAAAAAGGCAAACTGTAGCTGCGTATTAGGAATAGCCTGGTCTTATGTCATCATGAAAACACTATGTCTAGCAAAATGTTATTTCATTGTGACTGAATAAGGGAAGGGTGCTACCTGCTAAATCATTTTTACTACAAAGCCCTTTGGGAAGAAATTCTACTTGAAAATACAAGCTGCTTCACTGACAAACACTGAGCAGACTTTAGTACACGCAGTTGTAGCTAAAATTTAAACAGATGAGCTATTCTGTTTTGGTTTTTTTTCTCAAAACACTGGTCTTGGGTATATTCCTCAGCTCTGACTCTCACAGTCATGGTGACACAGCACAGTGAGAAAGCTGGGACGGAAATTAAAAGAAATATGTGGGGGCACTGTGGAAAGGGAAGGAATCTCCAAAGGGATATAAAAATGTAAATAATAAATGTCGTCTAAAATGTCCTCTTGGGCTGAGTCATTTGCACAAAGAGAAGCTGGGTCATACAAGAAGCAGTTGGAATAATCCTCTGAGAACTGGTGAATTAAAAGCAATGGCCTTTGATGCGATAATACTTGGCTCTAATTCCTAGTACTTATGGATTTCTGCTCCCATGTCCCTCCATTATTTTGCATGCTGCTGAAACAAGGTGAGAAGAGGAAGCTTTCTGTTGCCTTTTTACCCGCAGGACTGTAGCACTGAATGAGCAGCTGTTAAAAGTAGAGGGAATCTCAGAGATTCAATTGGCCTCTAAATTAATGGCCCGCGTAGAGCTAAAAGAAGAGACACCATTTCCAAGCAGAGGCACGTCATGTGGAAAAAACCTGAAATAAACTCTGAGGCAGTTAATTAATGGAGAAGATAATTTTGTTAGGAGCTCAAAACTGGGGTCAATTTGAGAAATTCTGGTTCAGAAAGCATCCTGCCAGACAAAACGCTTCTGTGCATTTGGTCTGTGCTAACCTATAAGACAAGGTGCAGCAGGTGATGGTCTCCTTCAGTTGAACTTCTTCATTCAAATTAGTCTGGGAACTGTGGTTTCATGAGTCCTCAAGCCATATACCATCTCCTTCAGTGTTCCCCGTCACAAGTAAGAGAGACACATTCGGAGGAGGGCTTTTGATCAGAAACCCAATTCCCCATTGAAATTATGACCATGACCTCTTGTAACTCTGCCCAAGGAGACTCCACACTGATGCAAAACCCCAAGGCAAGCTGCTAAATGCAAAATCTGACCATCTGCAGAAAGCACTGAAAACTATTCTCTGATAAAGATAAGGGCCTCCACTTCTCAGTGTCTGCCTTTGAACTAAAAGGTCTGCACTTCTTTCATCAGACCTGCCAATTTCTTCTGGTAAACTTTGTCTTATCATGGGCAAAACAGGCCTCATCACTGAAGACTTCTTAAAACTAAAGGTCAAGGTGTACAATGTCTTACTGGTTCATAATAAGAGGAGAAAATGAACAATTATTCATTTGGTGTTTCCTCGTATCATGAGTCTTTTCAGACGTGGACAAAACTATCTGCCAATGGAGAGTAGCTTCTGTTAGGATGGATTTGGACAGAGTAACTTTCTTTATGAACAGCAGTTTATTGAACCAGGCTGTGAACTAGGTATCTGTGATCTGTGAGACCTATAGCAACCACTTCTCAAGAAGTTGCTGCATAGCTGTAGGGATAATGTGAATTATCTTTGCCTGTGTAATGGGATTTAGTAGATTAAGAAATCTTCCACGTCTTAAATTTCATGTAAAAGTTAACAGGGCACCAAAGAGTACAAGGGACTTTGTGGAGCAACTGATAGATCCACCATGAAGAATCAACACTCTCCATAAAGTAACTGTGTACTTGTTTTTAAAAATCATAGAATCATAGAATGGTTCAGGTTGAAAGAGATCTTAAAGATCATCTAGTTCAATCTCCGTGCCATGGGCACCTCCCACCAGACCAGGTTGCTCAAAGCCCTGTCCAACCTGGCCTTGAACACCTCCAGGGATGGGGCATCTACAGCTTCTCTGGACAACATGGGCCAGTGTCTCACCACCCTCACAGGACAGAATTTCTTCCTAATATCTCATCTAATTCTCCCCTCTTTCAATTTAAAACTGTTACCACTTGTCCTATTACTACACTCGCTGATCAGGAGTCCCTTCCCAACTTTCCTGTAGCTCCTTTAGGGACTGGAAGGGGCTCTTCCGTCTCCCTGGAGCCTTTTCTTCTCCAGTCTGAACAACCCTAACTCTCTCAGCCTGTCCTCACAGCAGAGGTGCTTCAGCCCTCTGATCATCTTTGTGGCCTACTCTGGACTTGCTCCAACAGGTCCATGTTCCTCTTATGGTGGGGCCCCCAGAGCTGGTCCTCCTTTGGGCACTGATGTACCAGAGACACTCATTTCATTACTCATGAGTGCTCATGTAGACATCAGTAAATAAATTTGTTGAAGAAAGCCTTTGGAATCATGGAAATATTTCTGATCCTGAATCTTCAACTCTCAGATATGCTCAGTTATGCATGAATTTGGGTTGCTGCAATGGGTTAAATATGCTAAACAATTCCTCATTTGAAGAGCTGCAGGTTTTCTGCCTATACCATTGGCTTTAATGTTTATACTGTGAATGATGGATCCAGCTTCAAATGTAGTCCCTGTATTTTTGAATTTTATGACTGTAACACTCTAATATCCAGGACAGGGGTTCTGCTCACCCTCCCTGCATTTCCTTTCCACGCTGCAGACAGGGCAATGAAGGAGAAGAGGACTACAGCCCTGTTAGATGTGACGGCAGCTATGCGCTCCAGCAGTCACATCTGGAGCCTAAGTACTACAGTTTCTCCCATAAATAAAAGAACAATATTCTGGCAAGTTAATTTCACTAAAATTTTGACCCTCAGTTCTAGAAGAGAAAAGATCTTTAAAACAAGGTGGTGGAGGGAATTACATGATTGCTGTTCTGAAGATCTGCAAGGGAACAGTTAATGCTTGCTTCTGTATGGAAACATTGTGATTTAAACACACCAAGAGGTTGAGTTCAGCTTGTTTTCTCGGCATGGGAAGCGACACAATTCTTGTGCTATTCTTTGACCTCTTCTCTGATAGTGTGTGCAGCTGTTGTGACTTATTTCTCATTTTAACCAGGCACAACAAATAGCTTTATGGTGATGTTCTTGCTGGTATCTAATTGCCTAGAAAACAAGCGTTTCTCTGTGGGCACCTTTTCCCACAAATATTTCCATCAGGCTTTTCAGAAGACAGCAGACTGCAGCCTAAAGAGTTTGTCCAACACCCCCAAGATTCTCTTAGGGTAGCTTTGTCTTTGGTGATAAGATACAGGCTCTTGGGTCAGGGGAATGGATGAGACCTTCAGGGATGTCATTTCAGTTTCCAGGTTTGCTGTAGTCAGCGGCTTTCAATGGGGAATAGGGAGGTTTCCATGATGCATTAGCTCTTTCTCTTGCCACCAGTAATGAGAAGTGCCAAATTTCTGTTCATGGTGAGGGATGAATTTGAAAACTGGCCTAAGCCTGCTGCAAGTCATGACCACAGACTTTTGGTCCAGGTTGTAGATGAGGATAAATTGGAAATAACTGCTGATGGAACAGACTGTAATACATTTGGTGATCCTAAGGTGCATGCTGCATGAACAAGATCTTGAGTCACGAAAGAGGTCATATTCAGTACATCCAATAGCTCCAATTTCAAGACCTCAATTCATGAATCTCCTAGAAATCCTTTAAATGATTATGATTTGGATGATAGACATGTCTGAATTTTGGAGTAGACTCAGACAAAACTTTAATATGTATATTCACATTAAGAAAATAGACTCTGACTCCACTCAGTGGAGCTTTATTCCTTGCCCTTAATTTGAAACACCCTCTACTTTTAATTTTAACAGAAATCTCATGCCTTTTCACTGCTCTGCCAATTAAGTTTCCCTGGATATTTTAGCCCTGCTTGTGCCATATCAACCCGCAGTACTTTGTTTGGATAAGATCGTGCAGAGCTGTAATATTTTGACCTGGATCTCTGGTAGAAAAAGAGCTAGTGCATTAACTGAGAGCTTTCGTTCTGCTCAAACAGTCTTTCTAGGCAAACCATAGCAGAATGAAAGCAACAAAATTATATACTTTCGAAAAACAGACCCCTTGCATTACAACAGCTAACTCACCTTATCTGCAGCTCTGTGATTGCAGCTTGGCCAGTCCCTGGCCACAAGCAGGTGTTTTATAACTGAACTGACCAAACTCGTCCGTGCTGTGACTCCTCCTCATCTGATGAGGATTTATGAATCACAGCTGAGCAGCTGCCTGCTGATAACAAAGAGGCACATTCAGTGAGCGTTCCCAAGTTATTATACTATTGTTTCAAAGGAGCTGCCAGAGGGTTAGTCAGCCTAGATCCAATTAAGATTGGGGTCAGTCTGCTTACCCATGGCATGATAAATGTCCTGCTGAGCTTATAGCACCACCTCCCTGAACACTGTCGGGATATACGTTCCTGAGTGGACTCTGTTCACATCTGATGCTCATTTGCTTCTCACTAGGCTTTGCCCTCATGTGGCTCTCTTTTGGGGCCTACCTTCTTTAGAATAAACTGGGAAGTTTTGAATTGCAATGGAGAGAAGGTGCTTTAGTAGACTGGATTGACAAACTCGTTTGGTCCCTCTCCCTACCTGTCACTCACCTGATAGTTCCACAGGTCACAAGGTGACAAGGGTTCCTGCAGAAGACCAGCCTCTTAGGCCCCCAACTGAGGCTTTTTCCTTCTGTTTGGGGCTACCAAAACCTTCACCTTTTCAAAGTGTTCTGCAATGATTGCCTTTTGCATCCCTGTTTGTGATCAAACAGCAGTCAGGGGACTGGAAAGTTGATTTTATTATTCTTAAGGTGTATCTACAAGGTACGTTGAGGGCAGATGTAAGGTCTCCTTGCCTGTGATCCGCAAACAAGATCTAATCTGAAAAATGTGTGAACACATTAAAAGAGACAGAAAATGTGAACCTTACTCCTTAGCGGGCTTATTACCTTGGCCTCAGCACACAGCTTTGATCAGCCCAGCTGGAGCACACGTGCCTCAACAGCAAAGAAAGTGCCCAAGTCATTCTCTAAGAGGGAATATCTAGGGAAATAAAACTCTGTAACCTTAAGTATTTGCTCTGACTGTCATCAGAGACAGGTTATATCACTAGATGTAGCTTCAGTCTCACCCAGGACAACCGTTGCCTTTCTGCTGAAGGTATCTATAAGGACAAAAGCATTAAGGTCCCCAAGGGCTGCCTGGGGGCTGTGTTGTCCTGTTATTGCCCAATTCCCCTACAAGTCTGGAACAAATTCAATTTTATCACAAACACACCAGCCATCCCACATCTGTGTAGCGGAGTCTAGCCTGAATCAATACGTGATAGCCCAACTATTAAGACTCCTCCAGCTGTACACTGGCAGCATTCCTCACATGCAAATACATTTGTTTGACTTAAATGACAGTTTGGAACAGAGATCATCAGAGTCTCATTTTTAGCCAATTACCCAACATTTGCTTTGCCCAATTTGCATGGAGAACAACCTATTATTGCTCTCAATCTGGGGGGAATTGTTTGCCTTTCACAGCCTCACAAGCTGCAGATGGAGCCTAATTTTTTGGTAAATATGTAAAACAATAAAGCGTGGAGGAAATAGTCTATCTGCGGATGTCAAGTAGGGAGAGAGCAGAGGGCACCTCGCCACTGAAAATGGTGGCATTGATAATTGTTCATTAACTATGAAAAAGACTGAGCCGGTGTCATCTAATCTCCTGCAATATTTCATTGCAAAGCAGTGCTTTTAATGTTTTACATCCTGTGTCCAAATTCTAAGGGATCTCACAATTATTGAGATCTTAGTGGGATTCAAGGGCTCCATACGCTGCTGTTAATTTTTTACATCAACATTATGCACACTGTTAAATAACTTTTTTTTTTGTCAAAACCTTTTAAACACCTATCTTCACCTTAATTAGATATATTAGATATTGACTTCTTTCTCATACCAAGATACCCAGCAAGTAGTGTCAGCATGACCATCCTAAAAAGGAGTAATATTTTAAAAAAATGGCTAATGATTTGGAGGATATTTCTTGTGGCAGGTCTCAGCTTGATGGACTTTCAAAAGAGCTTTCAAAAATGTGAGCAAATGTCTTTAAAAGAACCTCTCAAAGTGTAGAGATCAAGATCCAAAATCACAAAGTCATTTAGATCTCTAACTCCCATTTACTTCATTAAAAATTAAAATACCTCTGTGGATCTGGTCTTTCTCTGATTTCTAAAACTTTGGTCTGTTTCCCATCTCTGGCTGTACTTTTGCATGTATCAGTCAAGGGGGATGTGTCTTTGATTAAATGGTTAAAAACTAAAGACAGACCAATTAGAAATGTTTGTTTTATGTACTCCTAAGTGTTGTCACCAGAGAGACCCTTGCCCAACCATATCAGCTGTATTTTTACAGATAAACCATATAGTGATAGCAATTCAAACTGCACACGATAGCCCAATTACAGTGGCCCAGAGAGGATGAAGATGTATTAGGAGGGGCTTATTTAGGAGAAATTATTCTCAGAGCTTTGATACACGGTCCTGTTCCTGGTGAGTACATACAAGAAATTATATGTCTCATCACCCAAGACCAAGAAAAAAATAATATAAACTTGAGCAAAATGGGATTCAAGATCGTTCAGGGGATAAAAAGCTCAACTCTTGAAAAAGAAAAAGAAAAGATCTGACCTTTCTTAGATCACTAAAATGAAGTCTATGGTGATCGTGTATAAGAACACCAGGAGCATTGAACATAGATGGAGAAGAGCCACTTAATAGAAGTTTTGATACAGGCAGAAGAAAAAGGTTATGTAGGCCAGAAATAAACTTCAGCTGGAAACTGAAGGATGATTCCTGGATATCAGAGGAGAGAAATACTGAAATACTCCCAGCAGAACTAAAATGTTGAATACTTGGAAAGAAAAACTTGATAATTTTAAAAAATTGAGCTCATATAACATAGTGCCTGGTGCCCCAGGAGAGTGATCATGACCCAGGTGGTCCCTTCCAACCTAACACTCCCAAGTTGTGGTTCACATGGCAATAGAAGAAGTAACAGCCCAGAAGAGAAACATAGTTCAACACAAGACTTTGGGAAATGCAGAGTCAGCCCTCCAGGTGGTGTCTGCATCTGCTTTTCTGTGCTCCTCTGTACATTTGCTCTGTACCAAGGTGGCAGACCAGAAAAAGAATGTGAGCATTCGATTTATGGCTTTTCTTTCTCTTTCTCCCATTGACAGGAGGGAACTTTGTGTCCCTTGAGAAAAACAGAACATAAAAGCTGCAGACAGAGGTTATGAAACTGTTGGGGTTTTTTTTCTGCTGACTCCAACACAGGTGCCACTTAATTTGATGGTTAGTATATATGGGCAACTTGTGTTTAAACAGCACAAAAAACCCTCTCTCCCTGTAGGTCTCATTACTGAGGAAAGTTCTTGCCACAGCTTTCTCTCTTGGAAGGAGGCCTGGTTTTAAAGTATCAGCAAAAATCAGCTACTGGGAAGTTGGAAATGGAGACAGGGTACATGGGTCCCAGTCCTATTGATGAAATCCCCAGCAGGAACCCAGGTCATTTTGTGTTTGTACGCAAATTTGATGAACAAAGTCATTTAGCTGGGTAGCCACTATTCACAATACAGTTTCCTTCCGAGTAATTTAAATATATATTACAGCAGGGTGCAAGGAGCCTTCAGGATCCTTTAATACAGTGTCATAAGTAAGAGAGGTTAATTAAAAATCACTATATAGAGAGGAAGTAAGTCTACAGGCTTCAAGCTATAAGCCAAGTGATAACTGTCAAGTTACAGGAAAAAAAATGCATGCTCTTCACAGGTGAGGTCATTTACCGTTGCCCACAAAGGCAATACTTCATGGCTTTTCTCTGCATGGGAGAGGAGTAAAGCCTGGTGTGAAATAGATAATTTGTAGAAAGGAGAACGTTCCTGCATGACCATCAACCACCTCGGTAATGACTCGGGCACAGGACTTCTGGAGGTCCCTATCTGGCTGTGAGCACTTTGCTGAGCAAGTGCCTGGAGTCGGGAGCTACAGCAGACAATTTGTTCTGGATCAGCCGAGTCCTGCAAGTTGGCAGTCTGACAAATGGGTCATTTCTGAAAAAAAATCAGCTCCTTAGAAGAATCCCAGCAGTATCTACAAAGAGCCACCTGGACCTGTCAACATCTCAGGTTGACGTCCTCAGGGATAAGAGCTTAACTACAGCTCCAAGAGGTGTTTTAGAGAGATAAAATAGGTAGACATCCAATTGCATTAATCTTCTTCTATTAATATCTAGAATGAGAAGCAGGATGCCTTCATTCCACAGCATTATGCACCAAGGCATTCCAGGAGGTGTTTTGTTCTTTATGGAAATAAATTGTCCAGACACCAGCAGAGACCTTAGCATGTCATCCTCTCTTCTTCTCCACGTCTACACATCTGCTGTATCGTGTAACACACCCAACATCCATCTCAGGCTGGTGTTAAAGATGGGGAAGAGTCACTCCAGCATTATCACAAGGGTTCTTCCTGCCTTTAGGCCAAAATTACCCAAATAATAATAGATTATGGAGGGGTTGCAAGCACTACATATTATGTAGCATCTGAAGATCTTTTTAACTGATGCAGTCTTTCAGACCTGGGGTTCCACTTTTACAGCATAAATATCTTCCTTAAGAGAAGCTGCTCAGTTCTAATGGTATGAGCAAAGAAAATAATGCATTAACTGCAACCTGACATTGATGACTTATATAACTGTTTAGTAAACCATCTATAATACACTCTGTGAGAACACAAATGACACAAACAACTCTTTAATAAGTCATTGATAATGGGAAGCAAAATGCATTAGCAGGGAAGAAAGAGTTGTGATTTAGGGTTATTTGAAGGGAGCAGTATATCTTGCAGCTTTTTGGAGTGCATCCTAATAAATATATTAATTTCTAAGAGCTGTCAGCTGCAGTTCAGTTTAAATTAAAAAAAAAACAAAACAAAACAACCAAACAAAAAACCACCCAGAATTACAATATTGTGGTACACGCTTTTGTTTTTAAAAATAATAAGGGCCCTTCTATACCCTTTCTATACTCATTTTCAAAATGCTCTACAGCCTGCCACTCTTTAGCTATGTGAGGTATCTAAAAGCTTAGTGGGTAGATCGTTATTATTGGTTGACAAGACAAAGGGATATGATTATAATTAGAGGGGGGTGATGTTTTATGATTTTTAAGATCTTTATTGAAAGGTTTTATACTTTGATTCACTTGTGTTTATGGGAATATGCTTATATTTTATGAATGGGTACTTACATTTTATCCTCCCTTTCACTTTTTATGTCTTTCATTTACTGATGGAGTATTTTTTATGTTATTTTTCCTAATAGATTGTGAGATAAACATTTATTATAATGTCTTACTGTTTAGGCATAAAGCAACTCACGTACCTTTGTCTGGGGAGATCCTCTCCCCTTTTTCTCACATATCTGATGGCTCATGAAGTGCTAGGTATTGCTGTGGTAGGTGCCACCACGGAGGCCGTGCATCTTTTGCAGCAGTTTCCAGATAGAATTACATTAACAAACCTGGGTTGTGCTAATTTTTTAATGGCCTGTGTTCACATTGATACAAAATGACACCACTGTCTTGGGTAAAAAGCAGCTAACCGTGTAGGTTTCCTGTGCTCAACAATCTCCAAATTCATTGTATTGGCAGTGACTCGGAACAGAAAAGCACTTTCACTGGATAAAACCAGAAGCCCCTCTAAGCTGGAATCTGAAGCCCTGCGGTGACCTCAAGCGTTCCCACGTTGCTGTCATTAGCCATGAAGCACAGGGAGTGCGAATTCATGTTGCCCGAGGAATGTGGTGTGGATGTATTGAAAACAATGTTCAATAGCAGATGCCAAGGGGAAAGTTTAAGGACAGAGAGAGAGGTACACGGCAACATGCTACTCTGTAGAGCTGGACATGATGTTATTGTGTTTAGCAGTCATTAGCTGATTGACTTTTTTCCATTAATTCATCTAATCAATTTTTCAAGATGTGTAAATATTTAGCAACTACTATGTCCTATGCTGAGAAGTCCTGTAGCTTTTCACTGTGTGAAGTATTTTCTTTTCCTCATTTTGAGCCTGCCACCTGCTATTTCCATTCCAGAACTCCCAGTAACTTTTGGTTTTTTTGTATTATATTGCTTCAGTTTGTGTTGTTTTAAAAAGAAAATGATGATTGAACAGTTTCTCCTTTTTTGAGATGACTCAAAACTTTTCAGGCCTCTGTCAGTTCCCAACAATCTCATTTACTGGGATGATGGAGCCTAATTTATTTAGTCATTCTTTGCAAGGAGATTGTTCCACTTCTGTGATAATCCCCGTCACCTTTTTCTTTTCCAATTTTATTCTGTTCTGTCAGAGACAGGGGAATTGGAAAGGAACAGAGTAATTAGTGAGTGCACAATAGATATGTACCATGGCTAACTGTAAAAACAGATTGCTGGAATTGCCTAGATACAGACCATTGCAATGCCTACTCTTTGGTTTATTCCTTCTGCTTTTCCAGTGGGATCCTCCTTATCTTATAACTGGATGGTAAAAGTCCTGAAGTCAAAAGGCATCACAAGTCTTGAGAGGAGTGGCTGAGGGAGCTGGAGTTGTTCAGTCTGGAGAAAAGGAGGCTGAGGGGAGACCTTCTCGCTCTCTACAACTACCTGAAAGGAGGGTGTAGCGAGGCAGGAGTGAGTTTCTTCTCCCAAGTAACAAGCAACAGGACAAGAGGAAACGACCTCAGGTTGTACCAGTGGAGGTTTAGATTAGTTATTAGGAAAAATCTCTTCACTGAAAGGGTTATCAAACAGTGGTTGAGTCACCATCCCTGGAGGTATTTAAAAGATGAGTAGATATGGTGCTGGGGGGTGTGGTTCAGTGGTGGAATTGAGTGTTAGGTTAATGGTTGGTCTCGCTGATCTTAAAGGTCCCTTCCAACCTAGATGATTCTATGATTCATTTCCCTCCTCAGTGCCTGGCACTGTTGTGCTTGGCATTGGATTAAACCTGAGACCAAGCTGCCAGTGCCGTGCAAATAACACTGCTCTTGCATACCCCTTTACTCTGTTTTCTACATCAATGCTAGATCAATTCCAAGATTCACCTCCTACACTTCACTGTCAGATTCTGCAGTGATCTCCCCTCCCCATTCAGTTAAAGAACTCCACTTCTGGTTGGAGTCTGTCTAAATTCAGTGATCAGTTCTGGTTCTGCCTTTCTCTGACAGATTAAACAGCCTTTTATTACCCAGGATTTTCTCCTCATTAAGGTATTTATGCACTCTCATGAATGTTCTTTTTACTAAAATAAACAGATTGAGCTCTTGACTTTTTTTTTTTTCATAATAAAGCATTATTTCCAGCCCTCAGACCATTTTTGCAGCTCTTTCTGTGCAAAATCCGGGTGTTTTTCAGCATCTTGTTTAAAGATGTTGGCAGCAGAACTGGACTCAGTAGTGATGTATCAGGCTGTGATTGATAATTCTGGATTGATGTCTTGCTGTATCACATTCTAGGACACATCTAATTTGGGTAACACATGATAGCATGAAGATTATGACGGCTTAGGCTGGCTTTGGGAAGACAGACAGCATTTGACCCAGCATGAAGCCAGAGTGACACGGAGAGACGACCCCTTCTGTTCTCCAAAATACAACCCAAATATAACCCTTCACTGTGAGTTGCAAAAGCAGTGGCCATCAAATCAGTGCTTTACTCCCTATGAAAATGTTGGGTTTTGTCTAATACCACAACATTTCAAGTGTGGGGCATCTCATTTCATCTGCTTTTTACCCAAGCCACATTAGGAGATGAAATCATCCCTCAGGCCCTGCTTATCTGGAATGTCCTATACACAGCCAGGGGTTATGGTCTGGTTAGTGGTTGCTATTATTTCTGTCAGTGAGTATGTGTTCCAGCTCTATTCAAAATATCTCTTTTATGTTGGGCTAAGGACATTTTACTACTTCTGCCAAGCACCTCTGGGATGGGATCCAGTGCCTTCCTGCTGCACAAGCCACTTGGATCATTGAGGCACTTGGGGAATCCCTGAGACAGCGAGACACCAGCAGTTTCTGCTTAGGTCTACAAAGAAATCAGTCCTTGCTCAGCAAATGAAGGAGATTACTCCCTCTCCCCAGCTAATCAGAACAATGTTATAATGCAGATTTTACAAGCTTAGGCTCCAAATGGCCAGGAAAGCAGCAAATACATGTGTCCTTCCAAATAAACCTTTATCTGGAAAGGGCAGCTATTGAGCTGGTATTTAAATCTAACTGGCTGACTCTGTTTCGTCCCTGACTCAATGTGTTTAAGCTGTTGATTTTTGTTCTTGGACAATATCAGCAAAGCTTAGTCCATTTGTCCCTGCAAGATTCCCTGTGTAGCAGACTTCTGCTGGAGGGACTTGGATACACTCCGCTCTGTGAGTGTGCATTTGACAGATACTTTATTGTCCAATCTTTCAGTGTTCAGCTTGTCTTGATGTCCCTGGTCGCATAGCTGAAAAGTTTGAGGTCCAAACAGCGGTATCAGGACACCTACATTAAATACTGTGAGTTTACAGAAGTATACTGGCTCACCCTGTCCCAGGCACGGGACCCTGCACTTGGCCTCATTGAACCTCACGAGGTTCACATGAGCCCACTTCTCAAGCTTGTCCAGGTCATCTATGCCTGTATGTTGCTTGAGGCAGGAGAGTTTGGAAGAAGAAATGCAGAGGAAATAATGGCGCTGTTGTGGCAGAAAGAAAAATTAAAATATATACATATATAATTAGGAAATCTGCTTTCCAAACGGTTCAGTGACCATCCTTCAGTGACCATCATCCCCGTGGATGGAGAAATGACTGAACAAGTTAGGTTTCTTTGCCCCTGCAGAAAAGAAAAAGTTGCTTTCAGTGAGATTTACTTTTTTTAGAGGATCATGGATACTGGTAGGGACAGGGGAGATAGAACTTCATGTCATGTATCCCCTTTAACAACACTCAATTCTATATGGTGCCTCCAACAAAACTCCAGAGTGAAAAAACGATGTAGAAAGTACTAAAAAAAAAAAGTACAGTGGTCTTTTTTTTCCCCTCTTCCTCTCTGCTCCTGCATTCACACATCAAATGGTTTAATGTGGAGTGAAGCTAATAATCTCCATGCAAAGATCTCTCGCTTGTGCTCAGTGTCTAAATGGGAAGTGGCTTTGTACTCACGCTTGAGGCAAAGGCCTTTTGAAGCAGTCACTCATGTGAACAGCTGGATTCAACACCTGCGTGGCGGAGGCTAAGTGCTCTCCCTTATTTTGCCATCAAAAGGCTGAAAGGCAAGCTGCAAATATCACTCATTAACATTTATTATTCCAAATTATGCTGAAGGGGGAAATAGATCTCTCTGGCTTTGCTCTTACTCCTTTAAGTTTACCCTGTCAGGATGGAGAACAGGAAGAAGTGTCTTTTCCTTGAAGCTATATTTGACAATATGAAAGTATATTTTTGGAGAATAAAACTGCAGGGAGAATAAGCAAGAATTTTAGCCCTCGTGAGTGGAGTTCAAGCAGCTGCCAACATTTCTAAGTGGCAGAAGAAGTAGCATTAAAAAAAAAGTACACGTAAAAATGAACCCACTCTTCGCTCCTCAACAGATATTTTTTAAAAACCTCTTTTTTTCTAAAGTTTCCAAGTACTCACCTCATATTCAGTCTTCTCTACAGCAAAACGAAGCTCTGTCATCTTCAGTGACAGCCAGCCACTGGAAAAGACATGGGAAAATGAGAATACAGAGAGCGGCCGCTGAGAAGTGCTGTGGAAGGATCTCTGTGGCTGGGCCCTGCAAATGCCCATGTGTCAGTCAATGTCTTGACCAACAGGTAATTGGTTACCCAGCAAGGTTATCACTGAGATGTCAGCAAAACAGATAACTTTGGGTAACTATTTTGATACCATTCCGGAGAATCATTAGTTAGGGGAGGCAGGAACTGGTCGGAAGTTATGCCTGCTATTTTCTGACCAGCTTGGAAGTGTGAAGGACAAACGATATACGATTCACCTGCCTTGATGGCAACATGATATTTTGCTTCTTACTGTTGATCCAGCTGGATTAATTCAAGCTTCTTTGCAGATTTGCTCTGAAGGTGATCATTAGATAATCACCTCTGAAAGGGAAATTAAAAATGGCCAGTTATTTGCTGTTGCAAATTGGACAGAAATAGAATCACAGAATCATAGAATTGTTTAGGTTGGAAAAAGACCTTTAAATCATCAAGTGCAACCATTAACCTAGCACTGAGAAGTCCATCACTAAACCACGTCCCTAAGCACCACATCTGCTTGACATTAAATAGAATAGTTTGGGCTGGAAGGGAACTTAAAAGGGTGTCTAAAACCCCTCCTGCAATGAACAGTGACGTCTTGAACTAGATCAGGTTGTTCAGAGCTCTGTCCAACCTCACCTTGAATGTTTCCAGGGATGGGGCACCTACCACCTCTCTGGGCAACCTGGGCCAGTGTCTCACCACCCTCAGCATAAAAAATTTCTTCCTAAATCTCTTCTTTTTTAGTTTACCCTTGTCCTATCATTATGAGCCCCACTACAAAGTCTATCCACATCTTTCTTGTCAGCCCCCTTTTAATAATGAAAGGCTGCAATAAGGTGGTCATCACTCAGAAATTGTTTTCAATTGCTGATTCTTAGAATTCCACAAACTGTACATCCAGAAAAAAAGTGGTCTTCAGGTCAAGGCATGAATACTTAAATGAAGCTTTCTAAGTGTGCATTGGTATCTGAGCTCATAACAGAGTGAAGAGCGAATCAATACAGTCAGAGTCTTGATCTGACCATCAGAGACATCCGAGGATGTCACAAAAGCCGCTAAATATCTATGTTTCAGCAACTGAATATTATCTATGATGTCTGTTTCAGAGTGAACTCGGCTACTGTCTAGGATCCTCTAACTGTGTTGATCAGGTCTGTATTGACTGGAGTCTTGATACCTGACACACGTTGATAACAATGTAGAGAAATCTAAATAGCCATGGCTTGTCCTAGAGCTGAATCCCACTGAACATATCTTCAAAATGTCATTAGTGTTCCTTCTCTTGTAGCCTTAAGAGAGTTTATAGGAAAATATTCAAGGAACACCTTTTTTCCTGTCCTTCAGCACTTCTTGGATACTAAAGCATAGGCACTGTCCCAAGGACAAGCACTTCCAGTCTGGTCTTCTTAGTACCCAAGCTGTCTCTTAGAAAGAAAAACACCACACCACCTTGATATTTTCTGGTTGTATTTTTTGTATGTTAACGACTGAAAGTGAACAGGGTTTTATCACATACTTGAAGCACGAACCTGAGAATTGGGATTTCTGGGCTCCCAGTTACAGCACAAATGCCCACTGTGCCTTTTGACAGGTCCTTTAACTTCCTTGTATCTTAAATATTAATAGATAAAATGGAAGCTATTTTTCCTAAGGCAGTTGAGCTGAACACACTAATGACTGTGAGATGTTACAGTAATGGAGGCATTTGACAAATGTAAAGAATGATGCTGCTGTTATTAGTGTGATGGATCGAAACTTCACTTCAGGTTCATTAACTTCATCTTTTCGCTTGTCAGTGTATAAACACACTATTTTTGGTAGCTCAGATTCCAAAGAACTCATTATTAGTATTTAAAGTCTGCCTGAAATTAAAAAGTAGGGTGGTGCAGAGAAGCGAGTTATTTTTTCCTGCTTTCTGTAAAATCTGGCATTGTGAAAATTATGCCTCTTGGCACCACCGTGTAAAGTAAACACAGAAGATTCCCTCGGTGACAGGAAAGAGGAAAGATTATTAAGGGGTGCAGCAGAGTTTGAGAAGAACAAATGCAAAGTACTTTTGCAAAACATCCTTGACAGGGTTGGATTTTGGGTGAGACGTGGCTGTAGCTAACAGAAACTAATGGATATGGCCAGCCCAAGCTGTTTCTGCTGAGCCCTTTGGGATGTCTCTGCACTGAGCTCCGGTGGTGTGCTCTGCAGTAGGTTTGTGTGCTTATCCAATTGTCGCTGAGGTAGTTTTAGAGCTTCCATCATTGTAATTCATGACTGTGGCTTTGCTAAGGGCTGGGTAAAGGAAAAGCCTGGCCTCGCTGATCTTGTGCTTAATGTCCAGTAAAAGGTATAACGAACCAGAGCTGATATTGCACCGGACACAAGGTCTGTGCCTGTGACCTAAATTGTCCCTTAGCTGCTTATATTTGCATGGATAGATGGGATTTTGCTCTATTTTGTTGAAGAACGTAATTTTTGCTGAAAATGTCATTTCATTTGACGAGGACTCCGAGAATTTGAGGCGTCTGGAGGATAAGGTATCTTCTAGGCAAGTTTTTTTGTATAGATTTCACTAAGTGCAGTAAGTGCAACCCACAGTTATTGTTGATAGAGGTGATGGATTGAGGTACTTCAGGTGAGCCACCCTGATAACCTCAGCAACCCTTCTTTTTGGCTGTTCTGAAAAAAAATGTCCCAGCCTGTGCTTTAGGAGATACGTAATGATGCATAATATTTGTGGGATTTTTATGGATAACTACACCTTGGAAATCCAGCCTAGAGGAATTCACACCAAGGCAGGATGTTATACACTGCTGTTCACCATCCAGTTTCTCCTCTGAAGATAGGTAAGGTAGAAAGTCAGCCTGGAGGCTGAATTAACAGCATTGCTTCCTGGTGTTTACCTGTCCATCTGCATTCCTCTTTAATGTCTGGTTTTATATTTAGTCTCCCAATCCTAAACACTCGGCAGCATTTCTTTTTGACCTGTTTTTGTAACCAGTCTGCTCCACTTCTGTCTTGAAGAGGGCTTACAATTAGGAACGAAGATCCTGCGGTAATTGTTTTTTAGCAGCAGGAAATGTCTGAGCTTCATCCTAATGGAGAAGAGCAGAGAGGTACAGTACCAATGCCAGCTTCTCTCACAGAGAGGAAAACTCTCTATAGATATTTCTGCCCTTGGTGAGATGTTTTATTAGTTTATATGACATCTATTGGTAGCCTGTGATAGGATCATTGACTCATTACGGTTGGAAAAGACCTTTAAAATTATTGAGTCCAACCGTTAACCTAACACTGCTGAGTTACTACTAAACCATATCCCTCAGCACCACATCTTCATGTCTTTTAAATACCTCCAGGAATGGTGATTCAACCACTTCCCTGGAAAACCTCTTCCAGTGCTTGACAACCCTTTCTGTGAAGAAATTTTTCCTAATTTCCATCCAGATTTGCCCTGGTGCAACTTGAGGCCATTTCCTCTTGTCCTATTGCCTGTTACATGGGAGAAGAGACTGACCCCCACCTTTCTACACCTTCCTTTCAGGTAGTTGTAGAGAGCGAGAAGGTCTCCTCTCAGCCTCCTTTTCTCCAGGCTGTACAACTCCAGTTCCCTCAGTCAGTCCTCATAAGATTTGTGCTCGGGACCCCTCACCAGCTTCGTTGCCCTTCTCTGAACATGCTCAATGTCTTTCTTGTGGTGAGGGGCCCAAAACCGAATACAATGGTTGTGGACACTGTACTGTCAGGGTTAGGGGAGTTTTAGACGGAGCTGGCTGGATTTGCCCTACGTTGGGTGGGGAAGCTCTTTCATTGCTGGGCAACAGGGAGGCTGGAAACAACTTTTGCCTTCTGGCAGAGGTAAAAATGCTGTTAACATGCACCAAAGATATGCCATGTTACTGTGCCAACAAACATAAATCACAAACGTGATGAACGTTCTCCTGCCCACTGACAGTGACCTTGCAGTGATTTGGGAAAGACCTGGATGGTCATAATTCAGGGTCACCACAGCTTTTTTATTCCTCCTGTCTGGGTTTCAGGGAGAGGCAGTGTCTGAGCTGATTTTCTCACCAGCAGCCTTGTAGGGTGAATTTCCCACTGGACTAATTACCGTGAATTGTGGTGCTTCCATTGTCTCACCATAAATCGTCCTGATAATGAGCCAGGTGAGTGCAAATTCCAAACCTTGGGCTCATGCAGGTTCAATGAGGATAAACCCATCAAAGGGTTGTGAAACACTGTGAAACTTGCTGTTACAAAGCTGCCGTGGAAGAAGCACATAATTAAAAACACTCCCCTGGAGAGAATATCATTTAATCTTCTTCATATAACCCCTCACTAAAACAGAAAACACAACAAAATAAGGGATCTGAATCACAAAGAAAACAATATCATTTTTGATGTCTGATTTGCTAGAATTCCTTGTAATAATTTTACACTTGATACTGAATATAAGGTCAATTATTGAGACTTGTAAGTGAAAATTGTCAACTTGTATTTTAGCAAACATGATATTTCCATTGTGCACGTGAACCTCTTGGATTTTTGGTTTCCAATATGCTCTCCAGTCTCAAAAGCACGGCATGGTTTCAGATACACAACGGGGGACTAAAAGCATGGTATTTTATTGAGGAACACAGAATTTATTAGACTCAATTAGACCACGGTCCATTTGTTCCTGTATCTTGCCTCAAGCAATGATTGAATTCCAGTATTTTAGAGGCAAGTGAAATTATAGTGAAATAGGAGACATGGGAAATTTTCTTAATGAAATTTGAAAAGTTTTCTTACTGATCTAGAACTCAGCTCTTGCTAAACGGAAACTCCAGAGAGAGATGTGAGTCCTACAATGAAATTCGGGTCAAGTTTTGACTAACCTCAGGATGAAAATTTAAGCTACATTCAGGCTAAAATGAAGGAACAACTCTCTCTGGCTTTTAAGGATATGATATTAGGAACATTTATTAAACACATGATAGCAGTGTCTTGAGACGTTACCCTTGGTCAAAGCCTCTTTAGTCTCCATACTACACATAATAAAACACAGCCTATCTTCAGAGTTCCACTGTCCCTTCGTATTTTCAGCAAAGAAGAGGAAAAGAGTCAACAAAAAGAAATGTCACAGAATCACAGAATCGCCTAGGTTGGAAGGGACTTTTAAGATCATCTAGTCCAACCATAAAAAAAACCCCAAACCAAACCAAAACCAAAAAAAAAACCCCAAACAAAACACACACCAACACTAAAACATATTCCCGAGCACCATGTCAATTTGTCTTTTGAATGTCTCCAGGGATGATGCCTCAACCACTTCCCTGGGCAGCCCATTCCAATGCTTGATAACCCTTTCAGTGAAGAAATTTTTCCTAATATCCAACC
>JAOXJK010000012.1:157837691-157864730 GCA_025774025.1 Xenus cinereus
AGGGTAGATGGTTGGACTCGATGATCCCAAGGGTCTCTTCCAACCTAAATGATTCTGTGATTCTGTGTGATTCTGTGTCTCATAGCTTTTCGTGTCTCCTTTTTGGGGGACACTGCTTGAATCTGCTGAAAAGTAATTAGATATTCTTCAGTTCCTGGGAACTTTCAGCTTCCTCTTCTTACAGACTTTGCCAAAACAAGGTGTACCCCTACCAACAATGACTGAATGCTGAAGCTCATGAGATAGTTGGTAGGGGTATACTTTGTTTTGGCAAAGGCACCTCAAGTAGCTGTGATTAGTCCCTGAGGGCTCTTTCATGGGACACCTCTAGCTGCTGGTTGGGTTGGTTACCACCAGGTTCATTCCTTATATCTTCTGACTGTTGGCTCACAAACCAGGGATCAATCTGCCCAGAAGGGTTATGTATGAAAAACGGAACTATGAATATTCCAGAGAAGAGCTTGCTGATGTCCTCTCCTAGAGCTCCTGGGATGCCTGTGGTCCTCCCTGGTGACTAAGATTTTCCCCTCTCCTCTCTGTCTACATACCAAAGCTGACTGATATCTATAGAAAAAGAAATAGTAACGTTCCTTCTTGAACTGGGCCCCATCAGGCTCAAGTAGAAAGAGCAGGAACTCCAAGAATCATCACAATTCCTGCAGGAGTCTGAAAAGTCCCTTTGTCCTGCTTTTCACAGTCGACATTTCTTAAAAGGCCACATCCACATCTCTCACATAAATGAAACAGGGAAGTCAAGGACTTCTGGCATGTCATGAGCAGAGATCAGGAGAAGAGGGTTTTTCCTTTATATGTCACTGAAGAGCAAGACTTTACAATTGGAGATTTATTCAATTTAACAGAGTGTCCATCACACATAGAGGTTACATGCATACAGCAAATCACTCCTTGTAGCCAACAGAGCACAAATCTGTGGAGATGATGGATTTTAGGGCATGATTCATCTTATCCTGAAACATATGGCTACTCTTGGACCAGCCAAAGGAAGCACACCATGAATTGCTCTGACTCTGTTGACTTCCTCTCCATTGCCCGTACTAGGAACCTGATCGGCTGGCTCAGATGAAGACACCTGTGCTGTAGACACCCAAAGTTAGCCGTCTACATGGGGATCCTACCCTGAAAAGTCTCAGGACTTACAGAACTGGTGGCATCTGTCCGAAAGAGAGTGTAACCTAAAAGGGAGAGGGCAGAATGAAGTTGTACGGGGGGTATCCGAGATGCACAGTGTGTCTAAGCTCAGGGCAGAGCTGTGAATACACTCAGCAGCTCTCCTCCCCGAAGAAGTTGGAGTGGTGGAGACTGGATGAGCTTAAGCTGCACTAAGTCTGGGTTTGTACCAGATATTCTGCCTTAATTATACAGACTCCTCATGCACTTCAAAAATCAAAGCAGAAACAGCAGCATTGAAGAACAGCCTTTGGAGACTGCCCGCATTTAAAGACCTTAAATAAAATGAGGACCTATCCCATGTATGATATCCAGTGAGTGACAACAGAGGCACAAGCAGAGCAATCAAAAGAGAAAATGATAAATCCCATTCTTTATTTGTCAGTGCTGACAAGTATTTCAAATTAAGCTAAGTCCCCAGATTTGGGGCTTGACTTCATCCTATTCAGAAAGAATGCTCAAACACTTGTTCATTTCTTGTTGAAGGCAACGCAACGCAGGTACTCACTTAAAGTTAAAAATAAGATTAGATGAGTATGTGGCACTTTGCACTTCTCCAGAGGAAATAAGTGGGGCAATCACCATTCCTGTTAGCAAAGGCACCGATGCATCTTGCATGAGCTGAATGTCTCTGTCTCTTTCTTTCCCCCTTTGCAAGCTATTGTGGAAGCAACTAAATAGGGCACAGAAGAATCTAAATAGGGCACAGGAAAAGTTTCACCTGGGGAAAGTTTGATGTAAATGGTCGCATGTAGTTTTCTTGCACTAAATGCGATGCTATAACCAAAAAAAAGCCTGGAAGCTGAAGGGCATCTGCAGCTTTCTGGCTAAGAAAGACCAGAGTGGGGAGGCAATCCTGCCTGCAGGCTGATGCCTTTCACCTTCCTCTGGGGTCCAGAAAGCGTACAGCAGTTCAAAGTTCCCTCTTTGCTTTGGAGCCCTATCTGGGAGGGACTTCAGTGAGGACCTTTTGCTTTCTGAAGCTCAAACAGTTATGTTACCCTGGGCTATAACTGAACCCAGCAACAAACTGAAAGGCCATTTCTCCATAAGCTGTTTTGAAGCCTTGTGGAAAGAGGTTTTTCTTTGTTTTCCTTTGAGGAAAATGGGCCCATGGTGAGTAATACTATGAAGACAACTTAATTCTCACAAAAATCATCCATTTTGAGAACATTTATGCTAAAGAATAGTGACTTCCAGTAGGAAATAGTCTCAAAAATTGGACTTAAAACCCATTTCAAATTTAATGAAAATAACATAAGCAGATTTCCTGGATCTGGCAAGCCAAGTATTAAACAGTATTTGTAATTGGCTCAAAACCATTTTTTTTTTAAAGTGACTTTCCTGAAGGACTTGTAGGATGAAGGAAAAACAGAAGCAAAACACTTCAAGAAATGTGAACCTTTATGTTATGCATGGCACTCTACAAAATGTATCTTCCTTTTTTCTTGTGGCAATCGTTTGGTTTTATATTCTATTTTGGTCTTTGTCTGCACACTGTTAGAAGAATTTTTCCTCCAAACAACTGGCCAAGAGACCACACCGGGCTCAGAGAATTCCCCAAGATGAAACCAACAATGCAGTGCCTTCCAGTGCTGTGCCAACCCTAAATCTCCCTCAAGAAAAAAGAAAAATACAATCTAACGGGTTTGGGGGAGGAAATAATTTGACTTCTCTGGGGATCCTGCCTTTCATGGAAACCCCTTATTTTATGGGCTTTGCAGTTCAGACCTGTTTATCTGGGCTCAAGAAGGACTTTCCTATAGCTTACACAAACCTCGTGAGCTAATGAAGGCAGCAGTGCTGATGGAGCTCTCCGTGCCAACTTATATGAACTCTGGTTTCTGCCGATGGCTGGTCATGAGCAGATCTGCTTAGTGATTCACTTTCTCTCTCTCTTTTGAATAGAATAATTTAGTTCAGAGACTCCTGATCAGAGATTGACATAAACTTGCAAGAGTCCAGTCCAAGCTCTCAGTATAATTATTTTAAGGGAGTTAAGCATTCCCTGCCACTCATCCTGTTGCCAACTTCCTTATCCCTTCCTGGTGTATGTTGCTGGAAAGACAAATTGATTTTTGCTCCCCTGTTCGAGACTCAGGCAGAGTCAGTGGTTGACGAGGAACTAATTAGCCCGTCCAAGGCAAACACAACGAAGCCAGTGGAGGAGAAGAGAGATGACGGGCTATTTTGAATGACAGCTTGAAGTGACAAGACAAGTGAATAGGGAAAGGCTTCAGCACTTTCTTATTGTCCACAAATTATTCTCCCATCTAATTCTACAATATTCCGGTGCTGAGTTCAGAAAGTTACTGTCAATTAAACCCCACCTTGGCGATGTGTTAAATTGCAAATACTGCTGACGGCTGCTCAAATCAAACTTTGTAGCAGATAGAAACATAGATATCTAGGATCAGCACTCATTAAGTATCTCAGGAAACAAACAAAACATGCCCTCTCAAGGTTTAATTTTGAAGAGGGCAGCATCTGTAAAGCAGTCAGAGTTCTGGGGGATTGTGGGATCCTAAGTTGAAGGAAACCAATAAACATTTTTGGTTCCTACACCAGTCTTAACACAATGCACTGAGATTTTGGAGAGATGCATTAGTTTACCAGTAATTTTCCTCTTCTCTTCTGAACATGAAGACAACTGGGGAATTAAACTCAGGGAAAAACTGATAAGGTAAAATCTCCACTTTCTCCCATGATGATTTGTGGAGAAAAATAAAAATGCTTCCATAATTATTGTCAGAACAAAAACTGGCTTGTGTTTGAAAGATTTTTACCACATCCATCATCAATATAATTTCCACTAGTGCAGAGATGAAGCCTGGAGACATGGCCAGTGCACTTGGCCAGGAGTAGGGAGACCTGGTGTAATTTCCCAGTTCAGACCATTGTGCCTCTGTGGCTGAATGTCATCTTTTTCTCCTTTCTTTGAGATGGAGAAAACAGTTCCTATCCCATAGGCACAACATGAAAAGGTGTTGTAGGATAAAGTCATTGACTTCTCAGTTCTGAATAATGGTGTAGCAGGTGTCACTTGGTGATTGTACTGTCTTCTAAGGTCTTTTTATTGGAAAGTATCTGTTAATCTTTAGAGAAATTTTACTGTGACTACTAGGTTAAACAAGGTTCTGCAGAAAGGGAACATGTGAGCAATGGGAACCATTTCTTTGGGAACTTCAAATTTTATAAAGCCAAATCATTCTGTGGAAAAGCTTTATTAATATTGGATTGCAGTCCTTGAAAAAGAGGAGTATCTGCATCTCTGTTCCAGGCCTGTACCTTCATATACAAAGAACAATTACAATTAAAAATACACTCAGGTTCGTGGCATCAGCTTGTCTTCCACTACAACCTAAGCTCAAAGGCACTAAAACGAAGTTTTACTAATGGGTAATACAAGAAAAGAGACGAAAACTGAAATGACAATCACAGGTTTGATCCCACAGATACTTAGTTCATTTAGTTTCATAAGGAGACAGCTGAAGAGGTACATGTATATAATTTCCCTGGGAATATCAGCCTGGGAACATAAAAACCTTAGCCAGGTTTTTCAACCCTGTTAGAAAGCTGATCCAAACTTGTGATTTGACCCAGTGGAGGAAGAATGATGCCAACATGAAACTGGATTCTGATCCCTTGAAACACAGATTCATTTCTTCATGGGAATCTATACCGCATTCATTTCAATTCTTCATCTTAGTGTTGCTTTTCTACAGGATAAATCAGTTTGAATTTTATAAAAATGATGGTCAAAACTTGTTTTAGGTCAAAACAATGCAGTCTGTGACTCAGGAGATGTTCATTGCTACATCTCAGTGAGAAGTGGTCATTTTGAACTTCAGGATATGCAGATATGATATCTTTTATGCCTCCCTTCAGCTGTTGAATTAGTTGTCAGCCTTGGAAATGCCTCAGGGCTATTTAGACAAATGAGCAAAGTTTTGAAGTTACATCAGTCTTCTCATGTTAGGTTTGGAGGTGGTGGTAAGAGGAGACAATACTTCATCAATGTTAAAAGGACTTTTCACTGGGAGAGAGATTCACAGAGGAGCTCCCTGCCCACCACACTGTGTATCAGGCATGAAATGAGATGGCTGTAGTATGGTCCTGGCATTCCTCCCACCTCCTGAAATCCACCCAAGTCATGGCTCCCACTTGATTCATGTTTCCTCTTGTGCAAACCAGCTCTGCACTCAGTATCCTTCACTAGCTCATCCCTGCCGGCTGAAATAACCCCAGTCCTTTCTTCCATGCCTCACTACTGTTTTTATATCCTCTCATTTTTGCATTTCCTTTTGTTCTCAGTAGCTTCCCACCTAAGTTTTATTACTTTACAATTCTTCACCTTGTTATTTCTGTTTCAGTGCCTTGTTCACATAACAATATTTTATTGTTATTTCCATACAACCCTGCAGTTTACA
Source organism: Xenus cinereus (assembly GCA_025774025.1). NCBI lineage: Eukaryota > Metazoa > Chordata > Aves > Charadriiformes > Scolopacidae > Xenus > Xenus cinereus. The sequence goes on from JAOXJK010000012.1 coordinate 157,843,310, forward strand.
GAGTGTTGCTTTTTTTTTTTTTTCCCCGACAAAGAAATGTGATTGTCTCTGGGATAGGATGGGATCATTACCTTATGGTAATACTATATCAAGAAAAAAAATGGGAAAAAATGTTTTTAGAGGAAGTTGTAAACTGAATTTATTTTGGAAATGAAGCTCATGGTGTATCTTCATGGTGTGGCATTTTTTAGCCAGCTCTATGTAAAATATCATATTAGCTGTTTGTCTCCAGGCCTGAATCCAGAAATAGTTTGTTGCACAAATAGTTTAGGATAAATTCTCTGCAGAACGGACCTCTAGAAGGGGTAAATTGGCATGACTGCACCAACCAGCCATAAGTCAGGGTCTTTCACCTCCATCAGGACTTCATTTTGAGCTCTTCTTGATGGAGAAACCCTCTTCGCAGTGCTGGTCTGGCCCAACTGTGACACATCACGAGTCCAAAGCAGTTACTTCCTGGGCTGAGGTGGCCACCAACCAGCTCGCTTGCTTTCCTGAGGTGGATGGTATGAGATCTGAGAGCCTTGGTGGCATATGCTGAAAAATACTTTGCTATGTTTTTCTCTGACAATAACATCAGTCTCTGTCCTCTTTCAACCATTAGGTCTTATTTCTGAATTAGTTACTGCCATGAAAGGTCCTGAAGATCTACTCATCACTGTGCCTCAAAGATCTTATAGAGAAAGCAAGATTTTATTCATCTGAGATGCTAACCAAAAGGTCATATCTGAGTAATATTTCCTCATAACTAAGACCACAAGTTCCCTGAATCATCCTACTTGCCCTTATACGTGAGCTTGAGCAATCACCAATGTCCTTCCCCTACTTGCAATGGAAACCTTCGCTTTTCAGCACAGAAGCTCCTGGAATCCTAAATTAATGCTTTTATCAGTCCCAAAACATAACATAAATGAACAAAACAGCCAGCTTAAGGGAAAATTTAGTAGAAAATTGTGCTGTGAGACTTTTGATGTCTCTTTGTGCCTAGTTTCTCTGTTGGTCTTCACAGTAGTTGTCCCTGTGGCATTGAAGCACAGGTTTGAAATAGTTTTGAATCAAAACTTGACACCCAAAGTGTCACTTTCCCACAGGAAAGTGCATTTGATACATTTTGATCCCCCTCAGATAGTTTTATCCCTTGTGCACAATTCTGCTGCTTCATCTGCCATCTGGATTTGTGCATTTGTTTGCAAATTACCACCTCATTCTTTAAAACACCTGGGAAAATATGCCTGAGCTTTTCCCTGTCTCCTGGCAAAGAAAGGTAGGAGTATTCAACAACTGGCACAGAACCCGCGTCCACAGGTTGTGTCTGCTCATACATTCTCATTTGGGCCAAATGAAAAGAAGAAGTAGAGGTTTCCAAAATTATACAATTGCAGAATCATAGAATGGTTTGGGTTGGAAGGGACCTTAAAGATCATTGAGTTCTAACCCCCCTGCCCTGGGCAGGGACACCTCCCACTAGACCAGGTTGCTCAAAGCTCCATCCAGCCTGGTCTTGATCATCTCCATGGATGGGGCAACCACAGCTTCTCTGGACAACCTGTTCCAGTGTCTCACCACCCTCAGAGTGAAGAATTTCTTCCTAGTATCTAGTCTAAATCTCCCTTCTTTCACCTTAAAACCATTACCCCTCATCCTATCTCTCCACGCCCTCATAAAGAGTCCCTCCCCTCTCTCCTGTAGCCCCCTTTAGGCACTGGAAGGCTGTTATAAGGTCTCCCTGGAGCCTTCTCTTCTCCAGGCTGAACAACCCTTACTCTCTCAGCCTGTCTTCATAGGAGAGGTACTCCAGCCCTTTGATCATTTTCGTGACCCTCCTCTGGAACTGTTCCAACATGTCCATGTCCTTCTTATATTGGGGACTCCAAAGCTGGACACAGTATTCCAGGTGGGGTCTCCCCAGAGCAGAGTAGAGGGGTAGAATCCCCTCCCTCACCCTGCTGGCCACGCTTCTTTTGATGCAGCCCAGGATGCAGTTGGCTTTCTGGGCTGCAAGCACACATTGCCAGCTCACCTTGAGCTTCTCATCCACCAACACCCCCAAGTCCTTCTCCTCAGGGCTGCTCTCGATCCATTCTCCTCATCCTTGTCCACAGCAGTACATCATCCGTATCCTTGAACCGGCTGTTATGCTTTTTTTGTACTGTATTATCATTCCATGACTACTTCACTGATACAAGGGAGTTTGCCTCTCAACTATCAAAAAGTAGAGGGACACCTTCCTCATCTACACTGATCCTCAGTGCCCACAAAGCAATAAACATGGTAAATCAAGCCCAGAGTGGGTACGCATTGAGGCTGCCTGGTCCTCAGGAGTCCTCATCTCATCACCAGTCTCACAGGTGACCCAGCCCTTGGGACCCAGCAGCCCCAGCAGAGAGCTGTTTAATCTTATTTCTGCAGTATGTTCCAGGGAAACACAAACACAGAGGATGCCTGGCCAGCCGCCAGCCCACTTCAGATGACAGGACACATATGGAACTGAGGGTGACCATACTGAACGCTGCAGCATAGCCGCTCTCCCTAATTGCACCATCTGTGCAAGTGCCTCGCAAGCCTGAGCACGTTCGTTCGTCGATGGCTGCACAGGGTCAGTTTTTGAGTTCTGCTTGGGCAACTTGAGGAGCTGTTCTGGTCCGGACACACCTGTAAGACTGACAAGACTGGAAGCACACGGCTTGGATGGGTTCACAGACCAAGTTTAACCACCTGGATTAGTATCTGAACTGTTGTTCCCTGCATTTCTGTTGCATACCCACGAAGGAAGAGCTCTGGGATATGATTTCAGGATTTATCCTGGTGCTGCCAATCCAGAGGATAGAAAGGTGAGTGAAGGCATTAATTGATGTTGCTCAATTTAGTGTGTCTTGATGTTCTCCACAGGCTTAACAGGGTGTATTTGTTTGACTCAGGGAGTCTTTATTTTCCCCTCAAAACCCCATAAATTAATTTCTTAGAGAACAGCAAAAGATGGCATCTAACCAGAGGCTTTTCAAGGGAAAGCGAACATTTCTGCCAGAGCCCTGCCTCTATATGTTTCCTCATTTCCCTGAAGAATGTTCAGGGCAACAGCCCTATAGTTTGTGTAGGCCTGGAGCTTCACAGACCTTCTGAGAGTCCACCCCATCCTCACCAGCCCTGAGACCCAACAAAGCTGATGTCCTCTGTAAAAGGGTCTTCTGTCCTTAAACCCTAGAGAGGACATAAGGGGACAGTATTTGACCTGTGCTATTAAACAAGGCAGCATTACTGCATTCAGCTGTACATAAATCAAGCTTTATCTTTCCTCACTCACATTGGATAACAACAATCACCAACTAGTGTCCTTGCATTTGGTTTTGGACTCTTTCTCCTTACCCTGCAGAATTCATGCCCCAGTCTCCTATGGCTCCTATGTCTTAGTCATTGTGAGAGGACAGAATAACTCCTTGTTTTAATGGAGAAAACTGCTTGGAGAAGAGATGTAACTTTCCCATGCTGCCATTAAAATGGTCTGGAACCACACAGAGCCTGTACCCAGACACACAGTCACTCAGACAAAAAGCAAGGTAATATCATGTCCTAGATGTTCTCAAAGTTGCTGTTTATCTGGTTCTGCTCCTTAAGGTCTGAAACTTTCTCCATGTTTCAGACTGATTATCATTCCTCAGTCCTACCCAGTCTCCTTTCTTCTTAAATTCAGCACTCCACATGATAGATATTTGCAGTTTCATGTCTAACTGCACTCACCAGCTTTAAATGCATTCCCTTCATCTGCTATAAAAATGCCTTTGTCGTCTTCTACCTCCTTCAGATATCTCTTTTTCTTTCTTTACTACCAGGAACGGATTTCCCTTTCTTGTCTTCTACTTCTTAGCATCTTTCACCAGGCCTTTACTCTGAGCTCAAGCTCCTACTGACTTTTGCATTTCCCACGGCTCCTCATGCTGCGAGTAACATCCTTGTACCAATCTCCACAGGCAACTACAACTCTTTTGGTTATACCCTCTGTACAGCCAAAGGTATACAAACCTTTATTTTCCTTAAAATCCATGAAGACCTAAGAGATTGCAAGGCTTACAGTATCTCCCCACCTTGGAAATTACTTTTTCTGATAATAATCTCTTCTAATCACAGGGCTAAACACAGCATTATTGTTCACACACCATAGCTACAGCAGGGAATATTGTAATCCCTATTGAAAACATGCAGAATGAACCAAAAACCTCCACCATAAAGGCCTTTCAAGCCAGGTCCACAACAGAAAAGATGACAGATGCTGGTAGATGGTTAGAGAGCACAATAAAAAAGCAAGCATATTGGTCAGCCATGAACCACTCTTCCAAGCCCATCAGCTGCTAGTACTGCTGGCAAGTCCCCTTCCCTGTGGGGAAGAATGAACTCTCCTCTTCCAATTTCATACACTTGAAAAAGCTAAAACCGAGGCTGAATTTAGATGCATAATGCTCCTTGTTTTCAAGTCACTTTCATTCAAGGTCCCAACAAAGAGAGGTAATTCTGGGGGAAAAGTATTTTAAAAGATGCTTTAGCACTCTTCACTAGCAGGCTGCCTAAGGCACACTGTGAATGGAGCAACCATAATCATTTTAAGAAGAAAACCAGGGAATATTTACGAGCTGTTACAAGCTGTTAATGCCAAGGTGACACTTGTCTGTTTTGTTCCAACATGATACTCCTTGACTTTCCTTGGTTACACTTTTACATCACAACTACTCCCTGAAAATGTCAGGTATCTCCTTTCATTGAAGATGCGTTATTCAAAATTTGATTAAATTGTTCATATTGTTTACACGGAGTGCTTTGGCTGGATTTTATTCCCGTAAAGAAATACTGCTGCTCATAGCAAATGATCAGTTTGCCTTGACCTGAAGACATGAAGGAATCAACCTAAGACTTTTAGACATCTACATAAGCTCCTAGCCAGCTGGTCCTGCTGGATTCATAAACATTTTGATGGAAGGCTGACAGACCCTCCTGTGCATTTTGTAAAGCAGTTCAGCTTGTTACGCTCATCACTTAATGTTAATAGATATTTGTTACAGTTCAGTGTAAATATCTTGAGAAACCCTAATGACTTGCATGGAGCTCAGAAGGAGAAGAGACTGCAGTTTGAATCAGTCTGTTCATGACCACAGGGAAACTTCACGGAAAGCTCCATAAATAGCCGCTTTCATGAAGAAGTTTGGTTTCACAAGAGCAGAAAACCAGCCTGAATTGCACAAACTGCTAATGTCTCTAGCCAGTGGGAGAACATCCCATAGTCTGAGAGTTCTCCATTTTTACTGTAATGTTAAAAATAGATTTCAGCTTAGAATCATAGAAACATAGAATTGTCTAGGTTGGAAGGGAATTTTAAGATCATTGAGTCCAACCATCAACCTAACACTGACAAAATCACCATTAAACCATGTCCCTCAGCACCACCTCTACCCGTCTTCTAAATACCTCCAAGGACAGTGATTCAACAACTTCCCTGGGCATCCTGTTACAATGTTTGATAACCCTTTCAGTGAAGAAATTTTTTCTAATATCCAACCTAAACCTCCCCTGGCACAACTTGAGGCCATTTCCTCTTGTCCTATAGCTTGTTACTTGCGAGAAGAGACCAACCCCCATCTCACTACAACCTCCTTTCAGGTAATTGTAGAGAGCGAGAAGGTCTTCTTATTAGACTGTGCCCTCCCTATCCTGGAAGGGTAACATCTGCAAAATCACGTAAATCCAACTGGATTTAAGGGGAAGGTTAAAAGTATTTAGAGCACCTCAAGTCAGGAGGAGCAAAACAACAAACATTGAGAAAGATGGGTTTAGAAAAGAGAAGGTTTCAAGTCATACTACTGGTCCGTGGTTTTTGTTTCCAGTAGACAAGAGATACCTGAAAACAAACTCATGTTTTTCAGATAGATTTTGCTTCCTTTAGCCACTCTAGCCAATCTCTTCTTTTGGCTAGGGCTACCAGAAAAACCTCTGTAACTCTGTATTCCAGTGTTGCTTTTATCCACATGATGAATTTGGCCAAATGAACCAAAACTTTCTCCCATTTAAACTGGACTGCTGGTGCCTCCATCTCTCTGTGCTATATTGCAGGTGTGGAGGTAGAGGGAGGAGAAACCTGACCACACATCAGTCACTAGAGTTCTGGAGGACAATGCACTGTAGGCGCTGTTAGGAGCACAGTATCACCGACCTCAACATGCACTGACAAATCCAAGAGCGTATTCTCATTTTTAAGCAATTCAAGAAAGTTTGATGAGCTGTCCCTTTTCTGCCTCAGCAGCCTGTTCAGTCCAGCTCAAGCACATATCATATTTCTGTCAAAGAAGGCCAGGACGCTTCTCCTTCCTCATGTCTTCTTATATCTGGTGGCAGGAGATAGCAGCTATATGGCTGCATTCCTTGCAAAAAGAATTTGGAGCAAGATAAGCACTAAATCAACAGGTTTTTCCTGCACCTGCAGATGGAACAGCTCCAGCTATTGGCAACTGCAATTATTTAATGAAGCAAGGAGTTTCTATTGATTTTGTGGCTCCAGCTGGAAATTAGAAAGCCTGTTATAATTAGCCCTAAACTGTCCTATTTATTATTGAAAACAGCCGCGCTAGTTAGAATCTCTGTAGTTGGAAATGACGGTGCGGCTGCCACCTTGCACTCTGTGTGTTGATAATTCAGATTCAAACCCACATGAGGGTAACAGGACAAGGTAGAGACGTCATGGTTTTTTTTCTCTGCCAAATGCACTTATGACAGAAATATATGCCTCGTGTGAGGAAATATTAACTGATTGTAGCATGGCAGCACACATGCAGAGGGAGCAGTGCCGTTAAACTGGTGCAAGTGATGATTCCAAGGGATCAGAGCTAGATTCCCAGAAGGATTTAAAAGAGACTCAAAAAGGATACAGGCCTTTCCATGGTCTCTGCTGCATGATCTGGCCTGGAAGACCAAAATGCTTTATAGCACAGGCTGGGATGGATGTTAGAGAGCATCCCCAACCTGCATCCCAAAAGGCTTGGGTAAACAGACTGCACAGGGAACTTGCTGTAAGAACATAGAATCACAGAACACCAGGTTGGAAGGGACCTCAAGGATCATCTGGTCCAACCTTTCCTGGCAAAAGGACAGTCTAGACAAGATGGCCCAGCACCTCATCCAGATGAATCTTAGAAGTATCCAATGTCAGGGAATCTACCACTTCCCTGGGGAGATTATTCCAATGGCTGGTTGTTCTCATTGTGAAAAATTTTCTTGTTGTGTTCAATCAGAATCCCCCCAGGAGTAACTTTGCACCCATGACCCCACATCTTTTCCATGTGACTCCTTGTAAAAAGCATGCAATTCAAGCTCCTCATGAATGGAGACACCAAGCTCTCCTGGCACCACGACATCTCCAACCAACCTCAATTCAGGCCTAGGAAGAACCTTGCACACTTGAAGCAAGGTGTTGTTCTTAAGGGACTGAGTTTGTCCTCAGTTCATCCCATGGTAGCCACAGTTTCACAGACACTGTGACAGTACCTTCTTGGGCAAGAAAATTGAAAATTGTACAGTGCATCATGGAACTAGACAGAACGAAGAAAAGAGCAATTATGCAGATGCAATTTAATGCTGAACTCTATTTAATCACTTGTTTTTTGTGCATGCATAAATGCTGAAGGATTCTGACATTATGCTATCAGATTAGGATATGATTACTGGGGGGGAAAAACTGATTTAGTTGAATTCCTGTGATTTGTATATTTATACATCTACATGAGAGATTCTGCAGGGACTTGAACAGTGGCACTTTTCTGGACAGCACAGGAACCATCTCAGATGTTTGGGAGGTGAATCAGGTGAGACAGTAAGGGGACTATTCATCAGGTCAGTAAGAAAGACAAGGATAAACTCTTCTCAGGAAAAAAAATAAAAAAGGGGGGAAAAAATCCTCAAATTAAAAGGACATCTCCTAGCTCCTCTCATTCCTCACTACATGGTACTCAGGCATGTTTTCTCTAGGTCAAAGGCTGTCATTAATTAGCCCTATCTCACATCCCTGCTCCCTTTCCTTTACCAAAGGTGTGTGATTTTTTCCTGCTTTAAAAAAAAAAAAATCAGGACAGCTTGTGGAATAGAAAACATGGCCAGAGATAAGATATAAATAGTTGTCTTTTACTTTTTTCTTCAAAAAGTAACAAAAATAATAGTGAAGCTGTTGGCATTTGTTTCATTTTTAGAACATTTTAACCACCTGGTTTTCTTTGAGTGCACTTATGTCCAATTTTGCAGTGACATGGATTTGAACTGGGAACTGAGCGTTTTTATTTAAACACTTTAAAATTAAGCACTACAGCTTCCAACATTTTCTCCTCCTTCTTTAAAAAAAATAATCACGTACTAAAATCTGTCCAAATGGATGGGGGAATAAGGGCAGAGGACAGAGCCCAACTGTAATAGGCAGTCCCTGATTTACTTGTGGTTCATGGAGCCAGCCACGCAGAGCACCTCAGAGGACGTGCTGGAGTAAAACCACATTGTTTAGGGGTTCAGGGGAAACAAGAATTCCCTAGGGACTCCCTTTCCCCACCAGCCTGTGATCACCGCCAAACCTGAGGAATTAGTTTTGTCCCACGATACTTCGCCTTCTGTGACACCCTGCCTTGAGCATCCTCTTTCTTTCTGTGGCTCTCCTTTTTCAGTCCCTTCCTCATCCCTCGCTGTCCATGGTGAAACCTCTGCCATCCCTTGTGTTTCAATGCCTAGCACTCATGACATGCAGCCTCTGAAAAGCCCATCTATTACCTCTGTGACACACTGGGAGAAGACTGGAGGAGCCAAGAGCATAAATTAGTGGATGCAGCACTTGAATGAACGCACTAGGATGCCCAAAGCCCTCTCAGAGCAATAAATTGCCAATTGCAGAATTAGCAGTTTCAGCTACTTCAGTTCTTTTGGTTTGGTTATTTCCCGGTGAATGCTCACAAAAATCAAGCTGCCAGTAGTGGTCAGCACTAGACTTAGGAGCACTTTTCCTTGGCTTAACCCTCACCCAGAGCACAGTGCATCCCCTGCCAAGAGACACACTCCCCACAGGCTCCAAGAAGTCTTCTGAAATCTTTTTTAGAGGACCTGTGTGATTTCTGTTCTGTATTCTCTTGGATTTCATTTTAGACAGGCATTAGAACAGGAAGATCAACTGTAGAAATGACCCAGTCCATCTGCCAGCATAAGGGCAGGATCAGAGCCCCCCCATCTCAGCAGACATCAGACAAAAGCAGACAACCTGCTTTTGAACATGCTGGTGAGGGGGATATTTTTCCCAGGAAGAATTCATCACAGTGTTTCCTTTTCCTAAGATCAGAAAGCTTTTCCTAACTCAAATCTTCCAGGTGGAATTTTAAGCCCATGGCTTCCCACGTTATCCACCATGGATATTTCCTTTCTTTACACAACAACATAAAAACTTGAATCTTTTTCGTTCATGCTCTTCAGTCTCGATTTGAAGCCAAAAGTAGAATGTTTGACCACAGTTTCTTTTTTATACTACTGAATGTGGTACAAATATAGTTGGGTTTTGGAGAACTGTTCAGTTTTGGTCTCTTCCCTCCAAGGTGGTGTTGAAAAGAGCTCAGAAATGCAAGGGGAGAAATATATGAAGTTGACAGATAAGGTCTTCAGTGACAGTCAATCAGGAGCATGATTTCTTTAGTGAAGAGAAACGGAGCTTAACAGATGACTAGATTACAGGTTCTAATTGCTTATCAGACACTCGCTCAGGAGTCAAGTGAAAAAGGTCATTGCAAGTTCCAGTGGTTGGAAATTTAAGTCAGCAAAATTAGAATTGAAGTCAAGGTGCACATCTTTAATCATGAAGTTAAATCAACCTTCGGAACAGACAACCAGTGGACATGATAAATTTTTCCATCATTTAGCCTCTTTAGGGGAAGATTATCCATTTTTCTTAAAAAACAAAGGGAAGGAAAAAAAATGAAAACAGAAAAAACTTTTCAATGTGGTTTAAGCAGAAATAACTAGTATAGCTTCTGGATAGCACTGAGGCAAAATTTCATGCTCTGAACTATGTAGGTCAGACAAGCTTCTCAGAAAGTTTTTTGTTAGGTTTGAAACCAAATCTGGGTTGGTTTACTCTCTTGCCATGTGCTGGAAAGGAAGTTCCTGTTTAACAGCATCCAGCCTTCTGCGGTAGCCCTTAATTTGTGACGAGCAGGGAAAGCAGTGACTGCCCTCTCCTCTTCAGGATGCAAACTGTGGCACGCTCTGCTCTACCTACAACCATGATAAGACATGAAGGCTCTTCGAGAGCCTTTTCTGTGTTAAAGATGGTGAGAAGTGAAGGAGAACTTTATCTGTGCAGCTGCCTTTTAAACCACCACCCCTCTTGCATCCCAGTCCCCCTAAAGTCCCACTACCTCACCACAAAGAGTTTGAATGAATTGTCTAACCATCTCCAAGGTCTTCTACTAGCAGTATTCAGTGAGTAAGCCACCAGGTTACAGACCTGCACCTGGAGTTAGTCATCAGAGCAGGGGAGTCTCCAGGGGAGTCTCTCCTTCCAAAAAAGAGGAAGACCTGTGGAACTACAGTCCGGTCAGTCTCACATCTGTGCCCGGCAAGATCATGAACTCCTCTGTGGATTCGCCCTTGCTCTACAGTGGGGAGAGGTGCCTATCGTGGACTCTTCAAGGACAAGAACTGAATCTGGATGAGTAGGGAAAAGCCACAAAACCCTGGTTCAAAGGATCTCTCTTGCCCAGTCAGGCTGGCTGCAATTCATGGCACTATCTTCAATGCTGTCTTCTGAAACCATCTCTCTTTCAGCTCATGCCTGTGCTGGACCTCACTTTCGGTGCCATGTTTGTACAAACTTTGCACAACACGAATCTTGTCCAAGGCAGCCCCAAGGCCACCTAGTAAGAAATAATTAGTACAAATCTGTCTTCTTACCATATTAATCATGTCTGTACCTACCACATCTCTCTCAGTACAGCACAGCTCATTATAAGTAGTCAAATGCTAATAGCTTTCTAACGGAAAATGAGTTACATTGATAATGAGTGTTAGACCAAAAGAAATGTGAGATTCTGCCATGAGGACGAATGAATATGATTTACTATCTCGATCTGATCCCATAAAGTGTGTGAGTCTTCATCAGTAGAGAACATTTTCCCCCCACCTCAACATACAGAGAGCACGCAGCTACAAGATTTTAGGGAGACCTTCAAAACCCCGTTAATTTGTCCAATTAGGTTGGAGGAAATCTGAGTCTATCTAATTGTCATTAATATTTTGATCCTCTCCATGAAAAATACTTTTTCTAGCACACGAGAATCTAATTAAACCGGCACATTCTAACACTATTTCATTTTGGATGGGGTAATGCTGAGCTCACTAATTTGCAAAACTAATGAGAACAATCTGACCCAGAGTTGCTTTTTACATTGTCAATTTACCCAGTAACTCTAGGAAGCTGGAGCTCTTTCTTTTTCTTTTTTTTTTCACTGTTTGATTTGGATGTGGTGAGCTCAAACCCCAATTAAAAACCTGCAAAGTGAAAGGATTGCAGAATTCTGCAAAAGCATAGCTAAGTTTTCAAAGCCTTTATAAAACAATGTTTCAGGAAATCCTTTTTTTCTCCCACCCTGCTTTGCTGAAAGACACACTGTGGGGTTTAATCCAAGTCCCAGCTTTGTAAGTTTTCATTCAAGAGTGGGAAGAAAGAGGAAGAAAGTAAATAAAGTATGTATATCACTGCATAAAAGAAAGAAAACTAAAGGAAACAAGCTACAGAAATAATTTGCAATTTTCCTGAGTCATCACAAAACACATCTCCTAACTGAAAAGCGAGTTGAATTCACTGTCTGCAACAACTTTCCTTGGCTAAATAGTTTTCTTTTCCAAATTTTACAGAAACTGGACACTGGCATGTGCATACAACTCTCCCTCCACACCTTCTTGAAAAAATACTCCCCAAAATTTTCCTCTTCCTTCTATGCCCGTCTCTGTTCCTGCTGATTCCCACCTTCCCCAGTCTGGGATGTCCAACTTCCAGTGGTTGCTTTGCTCACTTTTGCCTAAAGCTGTTTACTCCAAAGGTTGTCCAATTTATATATGCCAGGAGTTCAGGGAGCAAGACAATGTCTTCCTCAAAGAGAATAATGGTGGCCACCACATTGATGCTGGGGCACTCAAGCTGGTTTGCCCCTGCAGCTCAAAAACCTTCCTATCAAAGCACCTTTGTTCTTGTAGGAATATTTCCCCTGGGCCACAGTTTTCTAGTTTTGAAATCTTAAAAGCATCCTGTAGCACAACATCATATCCATCATATCCCTGTGCAGTCTCTCCAGCAGCAAGGGAGAGACTGCAGGAAGACAGTGATGACTTTCAAGAAGCATCAACCTTTGCAATTATTCTTCTCAATAATTGTTGCAACTGATTGCAACATCACAGAGTAGCTGTCTTTCATCACACTTCTCCTTCCTACTATCATGTCAGATGACTAACCTGCCCCCTGACATAAGAATGACATGGACCTGTTGGAACAGGTCCAGAGGAGGCCACAAAGATGATCAGAGGGCTGGAGCACCTTTGCTATGAAGACAGGCTGAGAGAGTTGGGGTTGTTCAGACTGGAGAAGAGAAGGCTCTGGGGAAGACCTTAGAGCCCCTTCCATTACCTAAAGGGGGTTTCTAAGAAAAATGGGGACAGACTTTTTAGTAGAGCCTGTAGTGACAGAACAAGGGGCAATAGTTTTAAACTGGAAGAGGGAAGATTTAGATGAGATCTCAGGAAGAAATTCTTTGCTGTGAGGATGGTGAGACACTGGCCCAGGTTGCCCAGAGAAGCTGTGGCTGCCCCATCCCTGAGGGGTTCAAGGCCAGGCTGGATGGGGCTTTGAGCAACCTGGTCTAGTGGGAGGTGTCCCTGCCCATGGCAGGGGATTGTAACTCAATGATCTTCAAGGTCCCTTCCAACTCTACCCCTTCTATGATTCTGAGTCTCTTGAGTTAGTGGAAGGGCATTAAACTGAAGTCTGAAAAAGTTTAAACCAAGCAGTGTAGACTTCTCTGCTTTTTGGCTCCTTCAAAGTCAGGAAAATTGAGAAATCATTTGTACACTTGATTCTTTTCTCCCCTGTTGCCACAAAGTGAGGCACATCTTTTCCCTAAAAGAACACTCTTAACAATGTTCAGAAAAGGCGCTTTTTCTGTTTTTCTCCACCATAGCATGTGGAGAAAAACAGAAGTAACTGGAGCTACTTGAAGAAAATTTTATTTGAGTGATTTCCATCTGAAATTGTTGTTTCATCAATATTAAAGTGTTTTGCAGGACTGCTTTATTTTCAATGATTTGTAGTGACTTTTTAAAGAAACAATTTCAGATGGAATTATTTTTCTTTTGGTACATTCAGATGTTCCCATTTTGTTTTAGCTGTACATTACATTAATCATATAATAATATACTTATTATAGAACTGTAATGTTTCTTCCAGGCCATTATTGTGTTTCTGAATTAAGTTTTCAAAGTCTGGTCCAGTTAGAGAAGAAAATAATATATCTATATAAATTTTGGAGCGTATAGAAACTTCACCTTTCAACCAACAGTAAATGAAAACATAAAGAAAAATAGGAGTCCAGAATGCGATTCATTTTGTCCAACTTTAATCTAACATCTCCACTAGTCCTCTGAGTCAGTGGAGAGAAATAAGCTCTCCTAGACAGTTCACATTGTATTATTTTCTGTATCTAATTTAAGATAAGACAAATCATTCACAAGGAAACTTCCATATAAGTTATATGAGATGAGTCCCTTTCTTAAATCTGCTGACAGACTCCTGGCTAATATCTCTGGAGCTGCACCAGCTGGGACCTCAAATGGTGCAAGTACACATCAGACCTGTTATTTTCACTCGTAGACAGGGGTGTGAGCATTGCTTTTATAAATGAATTCACATGCACAAGTAGCAGGAGAGACATTTCTCTGCGCTGGCAGTGATTGGGCTGAAAATCTCAGAGGCAGGATGCTCTACTGACAGGGGACTAATATCAACCTCAAATAACTTTCCTTTTTTCCTCACCTCTGGCCTTCAAGAGGAGGGAGGAGAGAGAAGTGTTGCAGCCCTGAATATCTGGCCAGCCAAAGAGGCAGTGTCTATGCTCTTCATGGACCTGGACATTCAGGTTGGATTTTGTAAGCCCTAATTACAAGTGAATCTGATTTCACCCTGCACCGTTCACGGCAGCTAGGAAAACCATTTCAGGCAATAGGCTGTCAAGGCAGAAAGCATCATAAAACATAAGAACGTGGGGATGGAAATAACCTCGTGGGTCAACATGTGTAAAACGGCTCTTTCAACAGCAATATGTGGGAGGAAAATGATGCATCAATGGCAGCGTTATACAGAAGTATATTGAGGGCTACTAATTTGTCCCAGACAGAAATATATTCAAGAAAGATAAATAAAACCTCTCTGGCAATAATTAAACTTTGACCCGATTTTTGGGGATGAATTTTAATTGCAATACACTGCTTAGCTTTGATTTAATTTCCTTCTGTTGAATGCAATTGCATTTAACCAAATCACTTTGCATCGATTGTTATTTGTTTTGAGCAAATACTATTTATTTCCTCCTGCAGTGAATTATTTTTAATGAAATTCTCAGAATTGCATTTAACTGTGTTGCAGTTAGTCGAAATAGATTGAATTAGGGCAAGTTGAATGAAAAACCACTGAAAACAGACCTGAATTAAGTTGCATTAAATTTTTTTAAATGTGATGGGACAGTGAATTGCATTTCCACTGAAGCAAGGACAGGGAGGCAAGAAGAGCAAAATAAAGTCTGAAGGGAAGTCATCAGAGAAGGTAGGAAGCTGGAAGGTGCTGGACAACAGGGAATAAAGAAGGTTGCTGAAGGCAACAGTACTACGGAAGTGCTGGGATATAGAAATATGTATCATTAAACCCATCTAAACACTCACCTGGCTGTCTTGAGTAGACCCAACCCATCTCCATCCACTGTCTGATGGTACCTTGCTTTCCTCAGTGGACCTTTCAGGCTGCAGTCATGCAGGGCTGCTGAATGTCTCATGGCTGATGGAGGCTTTAACAGTATCTGCACAAAAGCACTATCCTTGACTGTAATCCAGGAAACTGGATGAAAGATGAGAAGAACTTCTCAGAGGTATCCCCCCATCCAGAATCTGCACTTGCAAGGCTTGGACTTCCCATGGAAATTCATTGGGGAGCAATGAAAATGAATCACAGTTTTCATCTGTGACATGTCAAAGAGGGAAGTGTCAAGGAATGGATGGAAATACAAAGATTCGTTTTTACACATGGGGAAACCCTGGCAAAGGGAAATGAGCAGACTGAGTTCACATGAAAGCTAGGAACAAAACAGTGAAGAGAACTTGGGGCTGTCCAAACCCAGGGTTAAACTTTGTATTTTTCTATAACTGATTTATGTACTGGCTCTTTCCTGTACTTTATGGAATTGGTGTTAATTGCAAATTTCAGAGGGTAGGATTTGATGAAAAGTCAAACCCTGCGGATCTTTTTTCTCCTATCTGACATTATACTGGTAGCAAATGATTTTTTGATTTTGTAGGAAATGACTGACTTGTCAATACACCTTTGCAAAACAGCGTTTGTCACATTAAGGTCACATTGTCCTGAACACACAGTCACTGGCAGGCTCATCTTCTTGAAGCAAATTAAAATCTGTGTTTAATGACTAGAGCATATTGGTGACATTAGGTTATTTGCAGATGTGATGTCCTCCTGTCCGGGACACTGTGGGAACATGGATTATGGTCTGTGGAGCAGAAACCAGACATGAGCTTCTAGCGACATCTCAGCTGGGAGAAGCAGGGCAGATGAAAGCAGATAGACTGTTGCTAGAAACTAAGGATGGAGATGTCAGCAGATATCCATGTCAGCCTGATACTTCAGCCTAGGGGAGGCTGAGACAAGGCAGAGAGGCTTGCAAGGAAGTATGGAACTCTTTCTTTCTGTCTTTCCTTCTTCTTCTTCCTCTCCTCTTCTTACCTTCTTCTTCCTTTCGTCTTTCCTTCTTCTTCTTCCTTTCTTCTTTCCTTCTACAGAAGAGCAAAACCAAGATGGAAAGCAGAGGCAAGAAAGTCAGGAGAGATGCAGAGGTACAACTTTATCTCTCACCTGCCAGCACTCTGTGTGTTGCCCTCTTCATTTTTTCTCTGTCTTAAAAACAGCAAGAATGGCACGGGGGGAACATCTGTACCATCAAGCCTCCAGCTGACCTGTCTGCATCCTGGGGCCAGATCTTCCTCCACTGGCAATAGAGAGGGCTTTGAATCCTCTGGAGAAACCCACCTCCAGCAGCTGCGGAGAAATCACCAATTCTAATTGAGAGAGCAGCCAGACAGGTGATCTATCTCATGTTGATGGGGCTTGTTTTGTATACCAGCTGATTAACTGCTCTGTTAATGATTTAGTTAATACGTATATTAATTGGGCTGAGCTAGTCTTCTAGAACCACTTACTTCAACAAAGATATCCATCTTCCTTCTGGTAAGGTGGAGTACAGCCAAAGATGCTCACTTTGTTGCTGTGATAGTGTTTTTACCCACCTGATGAGGGACTTCTCACTCTTTGTATTATATCCTCGCCTTTGCAAAGTCAAATTTTGCATGGCTCAGGAAACGGGAGCTTTGAACTCTTCCTTTGGAAAACTAATTTGCTTTTGTGAATCTCTCTGGAAAGACATTCTTCTGTGACATCTCAAACCCAAGACCATGCATTCGAGGGCAGGATCTTTCAAGCTATGGTAGAAACCTCTGCCCACCAGCTGGAGAAATGGCTCTTCTCACTGACAGCCGGGAGAAAATTGCCTGTTATTGCGGAAGGTACCAGTTGCAGGGGAACCATGAGCTGTCTGCTCTGCAAATTACGGACAGGGATGTTGGTTTTGGAGCCGCTTCCATCATCTGAACAGTACCCACTTTCCCCAACGGACCATGCCTCGTAGATGGTAAAGAACAGGAGTGATTACACTACTTTGACATCCAAAATTGGCAGACGGTGTTCCTCTGCCATCTGCCAGTACCAGGTGAGAAGAAGGCACCTCTGCCAGGATTTGCAGACACATTTCACCAGCGGAGAGTTGGCAAGTGAGCAGCTAAATTGAAATCTATGTCACAATGTTTCAAAAGCTTCAGGAGGTTTTTTATTACTATTATTATTTGCTGTGGTCAAACTTTTTCTCTGCCACTTTGTTCTTGTTCATGAAATTAATTGCTTTGAAGGGAGAAAAAAAAAAAAACAGTCTGCATTTCTTACTGATCAGTTTGAGCTCTGTGATTCCTAAACAAGAATATTTAGTGCTTGCTCACAGATTTATTTGGTTAGAATTATTTATTTTTTTTAGCACAAATGGCATCTCCTTCTCCACCCTTTTATTCCACTACAGTAGCATTTCTGCTTAAAACCTGCCAGTTCTGCCAAGCTGTACATCACAGGCAAATAGAGGAAAAAGTTCAGCCAGTCTCTCGTCAGCAAAGGGTGATCCTCCCTCCTCGCCCAAGCATCACTCGTTGGCTTCTCTGTGTTTAATTCTCCCATTTTGCACATTGTGCCAATTTTGGAGTACTCTAAATGTCAGCATAATACAACAGTAACAGTTAATATCATAATTAACTGCAAGGCTTAAGGGAATAGGAATCATAGAGCAGCAATTCATTAGCAACGCTTATTTATTTCTTGCTGGTAAACAGGCTTCCTCTCTGTACAGCTCAGTTTAATGGTGAGGAGAGTGGCCCTCTTAAAGATACTCCTTTAACCCTAAAAAATGAGGAAATGTGATATGAGAGCACTCGTTACTCTCATTTCCCTTTGGCCTCTCAGAAAAAGAGTCTCTGAATAGCTCCCGGTGATATCTTCTCTGAAGCCCCTAGGAGATAAACAGCCTTCCTTGCCCTCAAATTTAACATTAGACATAGCACCTGCCTGAAGCCAAAGCATCACTTCAAATCCATTTACATTCAAAGAGTTGGTCAAGGCTAGTCAGAAAGAAGACTTGTTTGTCTGCAACATTCCTTATAAAATAAAAAAAAAAAAAAAGAAAAGCTTCAAATGTACCCGAAAGCTGTTCTTTATGCAGAAAGCTCAGTAGGAGAACAGCAACACCAGCTTTGGAGTCGAATCCCAGGGGAATGAGCAGGCAGGCAAACAGATGGTAGGAAGTAAATTTGTTTAAATAATTAGGAATATTAATAGGTAAGTTGATAGAATAAGAGCGTTAGAGGACACGGATAGATGCATGGATGGCCGCATGGATGGACAGGAATGAAAGATGCATCTAAAATAAGAAAGATGTTCCCTTTTTTCTAGCCCATGATACACTGCCTCACAGAAATGCTTTTTTTCAATGTGCCACAGACTCTGCTCATTGTCACGCAAACTCTGCCTGCAGTGCCATCTTGGACACACATAGCAAAGGTTTCTGGCTGACATTTTAAGAAATGAAGTAAGGAAATACTTAAACCAATCTTTTTTTCAATTAAAAAATAACTTTTTTTTGCACAAGGAATAAATGAGGTTTCTACGTGTAGATCACTACAAGCTTTGCTTTTCCAGCCCTCTAGTGGAAAAGCAGCTAGCAGGAGGAAAGGATTCTCATCCTGGTACAAACGGTATTTGATGGGATCTGCCTGAACAGCCTTTTCAGCGTACGTTGCGGCTCCTTCCCACTTCTCATCTCCAAAGCTACACCAGGAAAGGTGTCCAAGGAGAACTCTGTCTATTCGTCCGATTTGACCCTGATCCATGTGTTCCTAAATCCAGATCTGGAATCCAGTTCTGTCCATTGCTGAGTCCAGTCTGGGACTTTCCCAGTGCCATCGGTGATGTGATTATCATCTTTGGAGCCTGATATGGCTTTGTATGTATTGTATATATTTCATTATTTTATTTTTATTATTTTTATCAATATTTTCATTAAAATAATTTAGATTCTTCTAAATTCATAAGCCTCTCTCTCTTACCCTCCTTCCTTCTCCTTGGAGAGAGAGGAGGGGGAGAGTGTCTGTCGTTCGTTTCAGTGGTCAGTCTGGCCCAAAGAAAGACACATTCCCTTTTGCGTGGGTACATCACCGTGACTGCACGTGTCTTGTGGATCCACGTTCATGCCCACACGTGGCTGTGTTAGCAGGTGTGTCCACGCAGCTGAGTCCATGTGAAAGGCTGTATGATTTGGGAAAGGCTGTATGATTTGGGATTAAGCAAAGCTCCTGGTGAAGTTTCCTATAAACCTTTGCTAGCAGCTGTTCACAGGAGCAGCACTATGTAAAGTAGTTTTGATGTTTAATCTTCTTATAAGCTACACCAGCGCCCCAGTAATAATTAGAATATAAATATCTTTTATAGAGGCTGCAAAATATTGGTGGGAGGGAGGGGCAAAATGTAAAAATTGAGTTAGTGATGTAGGGAAAATCAAAGAATTAGTTATACGATGAGGAGGAAACATGGAAAGAATGAAAATCAAAGGACTCTGCTTCCAAGTTAATAGTGCTGACGGATGAAATACCACTGGCCTAACACATCCCAGCTTGTTATGCCTCCGCCGTAAGGCAGACGGAGCTTGAACAGCCTCCCTCCTCCAGAGAGCAAATAAAAGAGATTTAATTCAAACAAAAGCTGCTGAGGACAAACAAGGGGAAGAGATACAGTGGAAACTGGGGAAGGAGGAACAAAAGGAGATAGGCAGGCAGTGGTAAATGAACAAATAACACACTGGCAGGGGGACACTTGTGCAGGGGGTAATTACCAGGAGAACAGGGAAGGAGGAGTCTCTGAACGGGAACGGCAGCCAAGAATCGACTTCGCTGGCAGATGTAATTGTCCCAGGGCTGTCCTGTTTCCATTTCACCATTGTGAGAAGATCAGAAGCATCACCTGAACCTCCCAGCACCTCCCTCCTTCCACCTTGCTCTCTGGCCACCTCTCTTTTTCTTAACCTTGGGCTGCAGTTGATTACCTGAGGGCAGAAGACGTGGCATATCTGGTGCCTTTCTGCACAAGGAATGTAGGCAGAAATCTTTTCTGGTCTCAAGCAGTCCCTGAAGTCCCTGAAGCTTACAGAAAATTATTGTGTTTAGATCCAATCCACCTCCCTGTGTTTCCTCCCCTTATTGTTCACTGGTAGAATATGAATAGTCCAACACAGCCTGTGTATCAGAAAATTGAATTTGCTTTTTTTTTCTCTTATAAACCATAAAAAACCCCAGCTGTTATGAGTTTGCTTTTCCCTGCTTCTACCTTATCGCTCCATTTCTTCAAGAAGCACAATTCACTTTGCATGCAACCTCTGGATTTTTGTCTTTGAGCAGTTTCAGCAGAGAGTTTTACAGATAAGCGAGTAGATGTGAGTGAAAAACAAATCAGTCACAACTTATTCAAGCCTGAGAGAGGAAGAGAGAGAGATGGGGAATGACAGAGGTCCATCAGCAAGCTGCAGACCCCCAGTTCAGTGGGTGCTGGCTGTCTATGTGTTACAGGGGTGGCACAGTACTTTTGCTACAACAGCCAGCAAATGGCCCGGGTGATGCTGGCTGTTGCCCCTCCTTCTGGGAGATTACTTTTTCCAAGGTCTGGCTGTATACTCAGAAGTGCAAGCAGGCATGGATTCATGCACTCAAAACCTGAAGGGACCACAGCATATCTCCACAAAACATGGGAAAATTGCTGAAGCAGAGAAAGGTCACTCATGCCGCCTGAAAGAAACAGCTAGAAAATTACTTTGGAGGTCAGAACCTTTGATCTCACTCTTGGTGAAAAATGTGGATAACTCTAATAAAGGTAAAGAATTCAGTTATATTGTCATAAAGCCTGTGAGAGACTGAAATGAGACCTTTCCCTCCAGACAATTCTTTTGCCTGTTGGGTAGCTGATGAATAAGAAGTCTCTTCAGTCTCTTCACAACAGGCCTCCACAGGGCGTGGGTATGATTTCCTGAAACGGTGTGGGTAGAGGACCCCAGTTCTCTTGTGGGGAAAGAGGAGAAGGAGTGAGTCCTGACTCATTCATAGAAGTCCTGCATAATCCTCAGTTGCTGGAATGGAGGCATGGGATATAATTTGGCAACCTCCCACGCTTTGACGATGATGGTGATGGAATCACTTGATGAAGTATGGTTTTGAGGGACTTGTGAGACACCTGAGATGCTGGAGGGGAAAAAAAAACCAAAATAAAACAACAGGATTGAGTTACGTGGCAGGGAAGGCTCTGGAAACATTTGGGGGTCATAATATATTCTACTGAGGGCTCTTACTTCCACTTTCCCTTTGTGTGTCACTTCAGACACCCTGGAGACTGGGTTCTACCATGCAGTCAACTCAGGGAACTGGGATAGCACCCATTTTTTTCTACTTTTTTACAGCACACTCC
>JAOXJK010000012.1:157868203-157906882 GCA_025774025.1 Xenus cinereus
GAGCAACCTGCTCTGGTGGGAGGTGTCCCTGCCCAGGGCAGGGGGTTGGAACTCAATGATCTTTAAGGTCCCTTCCAACTCCAATCCTTCTATGATTCTGTGAAAATACAGTGCATTAGATTTTTATCCTTGTCACTCTGCATTTTCAATCTGAAACTGGATTCTCTATACTCTTTGTGGAAGGGTATTTTTGAAAGGGGGTTAATTTGTTTAAGCAACCTTTTATAGCCTGCCCTGCTCAAGAGACATCAGGCTTGACATGATGGCTTTCTGCTCCCCTGCACACATCTTCCAAGTTATTTGGCAACTGGAGGATTAACTTTGCAGAAGTTAAGAACCACCTGGTTTTCAGTCCCACCATTTGCTCTGCCATGCAATGCATTTCTTCTCTTATCCTGTGGCTGCATGGGTTAAACAGAAAATAAAACTTCCTTGCCCCAAAATAAGAAAAGAAGTCAAGAAAAAGGCGAGCACACACCGTTGTCTTAGAGACTTTTTTTTAATTAAATGTAAAAACATTTAAAATTTATGGTATTTACAAGTAGATTAGTTACAAATCTCCGAGCGGAGCCAAAGGAAACCCACAGTGGATAATTAAATTTCTAAAGCCAGGAAGACTTGCATTAGACATTAGAAAACACTTTCCAGGGCTAAAGAGCTCGTAGAAAAAAATTGCCTGATGGGATCGTGGAGTCTTTAGACAAACACGTAGGAGGAATGATGAAGTTCTGGAGAGAAGAATGAAGCACAGACACCTGGAGGTCCAGCCTAGCCCGACGATTGCATCCATTTGGAAAACATAGAAATCGTATTAATAAACAAGCGCTTCATAGTGAAAGGACTGAATTTTTAAAAATCACACTAAGGAAATCGGTGCAGGTCACTAGTTTTGTAAGATGAAAGGTGCTTTGCGTTTGGTTTGTTGTTTTGGGTTTGTTTTCATTTGGTTGGTTTGTTTTTAAGGTATGCTGAAACTATTAATTGTACCAAGTACAAGAAGTCTTATTTATTAATACTAAACTGTTTATATGGCACCACTTCAGAGCAAGCGGTTATTTCTAGCCTTGAGAAAACCAGCTCTTCTCATGCAAGTTTCTTTTCCTGCAGTCTTAACCAGTGAAGGGCTACTTACATATATGCAGGTCTGTTCCAAGCAACGGGGCCACTAGAAGATGTCTTCTTTCCACGGACGTCGGTAGGTTTAACGAGAATTATTTTTTTAAACTACATTACTGATTTATGTGGGGAAAAAAAAAAAAAAAAGCAGAACATCTGATGCTTCTGTGGCAGGATGGAGTATTACCACAGAACTTCATTGTTAATTGCTGACCTGACAATAAAATGTTACGATCTCCGTGCAAAGAAAAGAACTAAAGAACTTGAGAAATGTTGTCACGTATTAGTCCAAAGCGATTTGACGCGATTTCTCTTACACAGGACGGAATGTTTTGGGAGTCTTAGATTCCATCATCTTCCAAATCATCTTTTAGGAGATGGGAAGGGAGGAATGTGAGCAGCAATGACAAGAGTAAAAGTCACCCGAAACAGCCTGAAGGGGTGAAACCTTCTACGTGTGCCATAGTGGACACCTGATACGGCTGTAAAAGGCACGAATATGAAATGATGTCGAACCTGTAAATGTCAACCCTGCCTCAAGGTGCTATGCGTGAATATCCAGAAGCTTAAACAAACTACTTCTTCATCGCAAGAATATTAATTTATTAAACTAATTTAGTAGTTAAGTGAAAATGCATAGATAAATACCACCGGCCACCTTCCCAGCCACCTGGCTCAGATATTTGGGACCGCACTACTGCACAAGCAAAGCTGTAGCTGAGAAGGCATTTCCACTTTCCCTGTCCCAAGAAGTCCTCACGCTGCAGGCTGCTGCGCTCTATCCTGGCAGAAATGCCATCACGGTATTTATATATTTCAGTAACACCCTGGTTTTAGGCTCTCTCTCAACACCACTGCTAGCAGCTGCAGGAAACAAGACTAGGGGAAATAGAGCTTATTGACCCAGGGAGCACATCCTCATCTCACTCTGACCTCACGTTTTCAACCGGTCACAGCTCCTAAGAGAAACCGGTGCTTTGCGCGCCCTTAAACTTCTTTATTTCAGAGTTATAAAACCTGCAAGTTGGCCTGACCAATTTAAACACCTGAACAATCTATCCCAGTGCTGCTGGATACTTGTTAAACGCACAGCACACGGAAGACATACCTGCGAGAAGGGTGCTAATTTAGTGGCTTTTGTAATTACAGCACAGAAAATTTCACACACGCACACAAAAAAATGCATTTAACTTTGTGGTAGTTACAAAAAAGAGGTCAGTTGTGTACATATCTATCTATATCTATCTATCTATCGGTATGTTGTATGGCACAAAGCACTGCAACACCCTTGATTTTCAGCTTACGGAGTAAAATGCCTTTCTGTGGTAACTACTGGCCGTGCCTAGAGATTTATTTTCTGCATTCCTGCAACGCAGATACGGACTTGCCAGCAGGTCCTAAGCAGTAAGGCACCAGCACTGCCCTCCAGGAACTCAACCCAGAACACAACGTTGAAGAAGTCACCAAGGGCCTCCCTGCATTTGAACGTAAGGCAGAAACGAAGCAAAGCCAGCTTTCCATTACATCACATTGATTTGGCTTTTCCTAAAATTATCAAAATCCTGCTAACAGGTCTGTTACCTTCCCGTGAGTAGAGAAGGAGAAAAACAACTATTGTCTTTAAATCATTGGGAACTGAGTATGTACCATGTGGGTTCACAATATCTGCAGGAATGGAAGCGGCCCAGAAACTGCTGCATAAACTAACTTTATCCTAGGAATACTCATCCCACTGAGAAACGTAAGGATAGAAGTAGTATGATAGTGGTTTTCATTTACAATCACCTTTTATAACACGTAAACATTTCTGAAAATCCTACAGAAAATATCTTAAAAAAAAAAGACAGAATTCTGTATAAATGCACCACCTTGTGTCTGCCAAACACCCTTTTTTTCCTGAACTAAGCTTCATTAAGAACTATTATAAACATTTCCCACAAACTGGAAATACCCATGAAGTCCTGACTAAAGGGAAATAACTGGATTGCAGGCATTAGACTCAAAAGTTTTTAAATATGAAAAAATTGAAAAATATGAAAAATATTCAGATACCACAGTGATAGGGCTAAGTTCCTACTGAACAACCATCAGGCTTCGTTTCATCTTGCAGTCCTGACTTCATGATATTCCCAAATAAGACAGAATACTAGCAAGGTCAGTGAAGGAGGAGGGAGAGGAGGTGTTCCAGGTGCCAGAGCAAAGATTCTCCTGCAGCCCATGCAGCTGTGACCCTGTAGGAAGCCCACACTGCAGCAGGCTACTGGCAGGACTTGCGACCGCACAGAGAGATGAGTCCACACCAGAGCTGGCTCCTGGCAGGACCTGTGACGCCCCCATGCTGGAGCAGTCTGCTCCTGAAGGACTGCACTCTGTGGAAGGAATGCCATGCTGGAGCAGGGGAAGAGTGTAAGGAGTCCTTCCCCTGAGAAAGGAGTGGCAGAAACAACATGTGATGAATTGATCAAAACCCTGTTCTCCATCCCCCTGTCCAGCTGAGGGGAGCCACAGAGCAGCTTCAGAGGGCACCTGGTGCTCAGCCAGGGCCAACCCACCTCAACTGCCTGTGACAAAACATCTGTGAGGGTGACCAAGCGCTGGCACGGGTTATCAGAGGGCTGGAGCACCTCTCCTATGAAGACAGACTGAGAGAGTTGGGGTTATTCAGCCTGGAGAAGAGCAGGCTCCAGGGAGACCTTAAAGACCCTTCCAGTCTCTAAAGGGGCTCCAGGAGAGGTGGGGAGGGACTCTTCATCAGGGAGGGGAGCAATATCAGGGGTAATGGTTTTTAACTGAAAGGGGAAATTTAGATTAGCTATTGGAAAGAAATTTTCTACTGTGAGGGTGGTGAGGCACTGGAAGCTGTGGCTGCCCCATCCCTGGAGGGGTTCAAGGCCAGGCTGGATGGGGCTTGGAGCAACCTGGTCTGGTGGGAGGTGTCCCTGCCCATGGTGGGGGGTTGGAAGTGGATGATCTTTAAGTTACGAACCGCATCTTACCATTCTACTTTTCTATTGTCTTGAGAGATATTTTTATCAGGAAGTAATTTGGTGTAGTTCTATTTAAATAATAATAATTAAAAAAAATCACATTTTTCTAAGAATTAGGATAAAAACGCTGTGGAGGAAAACAGGCTTTTGAATTGTGAAAACATTTTCTAAAGAATTTGTGCAGCTGCCCATTATAAACATTTTTTTTTCCTAATGACGATCAGCCACCATGCTAATACAGGAGTTATCCAGAATGTGACACGGTTACACAACGTATCAAGGAGATCCAAATGGATACAGCTATACCCCAATAACAGCACTTTTAGAAACAGCTTTTTTAGTCATGAGACTGATGTTAGAAAGGAAAAAGTCTATTATATACTTGCCAGAACGTATAAAATAATGTTCCTGGAGGTACATACTTCTAGTTGCAGAAAAGACTGTAAATAACTGGTTCTTAGCCATGGAATCAAATTCTTGAGAAAGACAGGAAAAAAGTTATAGGCATATTCTTTTTTAAAAGAACAGTAGCATTTCATTTAAAACAAAAATACAAAGAGAATACCTCCAATTAAGGCAAAACCTCTCAAATATTTCTCTGTTTTAAACAAGTGGAGGATTTCATAAGCATAATGTTCATTGAATTAATTTTGAAAAGGATTTGAAACAGAAGGCAATAATGATACAGCTGCTGTTTTATCCTCCTTCATGAAGTCCGTTCTCGATGACCTCTAAGGTCCCTTCCAACTCCAACGATTCTGTGATCTATTGTTCAAAAACCAGAGCATTATTTCAAATAGGAAATAGTGATTTACATCATATGCACAAACACTTCTAAAAGTAGTTATTATGAACTTCCCCCCTGTTTTTAGGCTGTTCTCAGGCACCACTTTCAGTTCCACTTCAGGATCCCACTGTACTAAGTTGTGTACTGCTTACTCTGGTTGGATCAGAACAAGTGCAACTTGTGGATGTTCCTAATAAAGCCCAGACTTTCCATAATCTTCAGTAATGCTGTTCTCTTCCTGAGTTCTGGCTAAATGCTTCAGCTCTCTTTGTTAGTCAGCTGGTCTGTAAGCAATCACAGGCTGCTCTTCACCAACATCTATCAACATATCTAATGGCACGTGAGGCTTGTCGTAGCCAGAAAACTTGAGAGAGCTGCTTGGAATTACTGTTTGTTGTATTTCTTTGTCAGAAACCACTGGACCTGAAGAGTTACTGCATATATCCATTTGGCTACCGTCAGAAATGAAGTAACTCTCCTTTACTTCGTGACTCTGTTCATCATCAGAAGGTACATCCTCTGTGCTTTCCTGCATGGACATCTCTTCTGCTTTGGCTGGTGCCTCTGGGGTAAGAAGAGAAGATGCTCCTCCACTGGAATTCTCACAACTAACAGTTTCTTCCTGTGGCTCTACCTCCAGAGAAGTCACTTCATCGTTATTCACTGACACTGGTGACTGGAATGGCACGAAGCTTATTACAGATACGTACTTCGCCTCTGATTTTGATTCTTGAATGCTCTCTGTGTTAAGGTTTCTTATCACACTGACCTTAAATGGAAAAAAAAAAAAAGAGAGATAAAAAAAATCACTTTTTGTTCCGCATAATCTACTAATTTATTGGCTTTATCTTCTGTCAAAGTTTAGTGGTTAGAAAAGAAAAAGATACCAGTTCATAATACAAATTTAATGTTGTTACAACCAATCCCAATGGAAGTTAGCAAAATTACAATCTGGCAAGGTTGTTAGCCTATATCTGTGACTTCAGTTGTTTCATTAACACTTTTATGCAAGCTCTTAAAAACACTTTCTATGTGCAAACACACTTGCAAGGACCAATTCCATCTCATATCGCCCACTGTATTTTAAGTCATTTGAAGTTTGCAACATGGAGGAAAACAGCAAAGGAAGAAAAAAAGCTGTGATGCTCTTCAACCAGCTGGGGAACTCTTTGCTCTCTATAGTGAATGAGCGTAACTTGCAATGACTGCCAGACTCTATTAGTCTGGGAACTAAGAACTGAGAGAGGCATCAGAACCAGATGATCAAATCTGACCATGCTTTTTCAAGAATCTTCCTTGGTGAGAAGGATGTGAGGCTGCATCTTTCCATTCATACCTTCAGAGTGTGCTGACTGAAAAGCTTGCCTTCATCTCTCACCTCAGCTCTACACCTTTCCCCTCAAGCTGCCCTGATATCTGTCGATGGTAATGTGGTTTATGCCGGATCAATAAAAATATTGGAGTTTAAAGACCAAAACAAACCACACCCCAACAACAACCGCCACCACAAAAGCAAACAAACACTCCCTAGAGACCAGTTATCTGTAATCTAAGTGAGTCTTACAAACAGCTGTGCTAGCACCACTAAGGTGAGGGGATCCCCTTGGGAATCAAGGACTGCCACCGGAAAACTAGTAAAAAAGAGCATTAAGGTGGCTCCTGGCACTGAGAATATACCCCGCTCCAACCCAGCTGCCATTCAGCCATCCTTCTCTCTGGACGCTCATTTTCTGTTATGTGGGAACAGTCACAATACTATATAAAAATATTCTTGGTAATTTCCATGAGTAGCTATGAAAACCACATCTTCCTAAGAAGCAAATGCTTAAAAGACAGTTGCAGAAACCAGAATACAAGCGGTAACACGTACACAGTGAAAATATTATGAATAGCTGGTAGGATTAATGTACCTTTTGAAAACCCGTTTATACAGATCTATGAAAAAAGATCAGATGCTTATGTTATACCAAGTTAAAAACCAAAACCCAAGAAGATCTTGTTTCCAGCCTTTTAGGATTTTCACATGGCTCTAAAAATCATAGTGTTAAAATGTGTTAAGGGAACACCTTGTGCTCTCCCCGGGTGCTGCATTTGGCAGTGCCAGCTGGCAATGCTTAGGAGACACCCAAGGATAAAGTAAGTCCTCTCTATACAATTACATCCAAGACCTTTGTTCTTCAAAAAGGACACCTCTTTTCCTCGTGGTGAGTTTTTGACTGAAGCAAGGTGGTGCAAAGACACTCCCATTCCCATCCATGAAAGAAGGAAGCCATCAGAAGAAAAAAAACTCTTGTGGGTTTCCCGGTATCAATGATTCTTTAAGAGTCACTGAGTCATAACTGCAAGACAATTTAGCAATTCATGCAGTTATTCCTAACTTGAAAGGGAAGAACCACAGCTTACTACACTAACTGGAGTGCCATTCAAATCATCTCAAGTAACAGGGGTAATTAAGATATGGTAGCTATTTGGAGAAAAGTATTTACCGTAGGTAAGTTAATATTCTCCTTTTGTGAACGTTATCTAATACTAGCAAAGCGACAGCCCATGAGCTTAAGCTGGATGTCAGCATTATTTCCTGGCACGTACAGGTGCTCAGGTGTCTTCCCATCTCCGATGCCAGCACCTGAGCTTTCAGGTCCTTCGCTGTCTCAACAGACAAAGGAGATAAACCAGCAGAAGCCAGGCTCAAGGATACATATAAATAACATATCCCAAGGAATCCATCACAACTGAGGTAAACAACAGCTTCTTTCTTAACTTTCTTTGTCCACCTGCAAATTCCCAGTAATTTTCAGGTGCGCTTTTTCTGGAGAAGAGTTTTAGAAGCCCATTTTGGATCTTATTAGGACCTTGAAAAAAAATCTGCATGGCTTTTGCATGATTCCGCAATAAATTAATGCTGTGTAAATATATAAATAGAGAAGACAGCGTTACCACCCTACCGACACTCACAGGAAAAAAACCCAAAAACTTCACAAAAGCTAACGAAGCAGCTTCTCTCTTGTAAGACGACAATTATTTGTGGCAAATATCAGTCAAAATTTCCAGGAACAATTATAATTTCTCCAAATCAAAAATATATGTTGTAGAACCAAAAAAGCCAGAGTCACAAAGATAATTCTTAAGTGTTTTGTGAATATCCCTAAGTGTTCTACAAATATAGCGAGAGAACAAAACCTTGTCACTGCTGTCAGGCTCAGAGAAAGCACCAGCAGAAAAGCTGACTTAAGTTTGAGCTACAAATCAAAATTGATGCTTTTCAATGAATCTTTCTATTTAGTGTTTTTTTTCTATCCACTAAAGTATTTGCCAGCATTTAAAAATAAGAGGGACTGGAAAAAAAAGACAGTGAAGTTAAAGCAGAGGTAGATGCCCAGAGACTATGAGCAAATTAAGGCCAGGCTCCTTTTGAAGCGGACAAACCCTTACCACAAATCTTACAACAAAAATCTAGTACAGGACAAATCACGCCCAGGAAAAACTGGAAAGACTGAAGATGGTGGGTGGAAGGAGACAGCCTCTTGAAATGTTTTTTGTGAGATAAATGAAAGAAAACGAATGGCTCTAACTACAGCTGGGCTGCTGAAACATCAGATTCCTGCAATCCAGCAGAAGACTAGCGTGATGAAGTCTTGTAAAGGAATCTGCCCCATTTCACTAGATGCATATTCCTGATAGGATCTTACTATGAATAAGGATGTTTAAAACATGTAAGCAAACATTTTCTCTAATGAAAGTAATCCTTCATCTGTTGTACATTAAACTGTACTGTAGTACATGACTGACATGTTATTTTGGGGAGTGACAAACAGCATAGGAAAGAAAACACAGAAGTTCTTGAGATCTAAATAGCAATGGATTTTTTTTTTCCTTTTCTTTGGGTGCATGAGACTCTCAAAGGCAGCTGCTCGATGATTACTTCTGTCGGAGAATTCCAACTTGCTCAAAGTCCCTCAAATGATGTTTTAGCATCTACCTAAAGGCACCACAAAGCAGATCAGTGGAAGGCAGCAGTCCTAAGGCAGGACACCTTCCACAGCCCATTAACAGGTGGGAAAACTCCCCAGATGTTTCCCTTTCAGACAAGCTCAGGTAAAGTGCAGTAGTCATAATCTGCACGGAAAAAAAGTCTCGCACACATTCAAAGGTTGATGACAGGCTCTTAGCTCCAAGAAGTCTACAGGGATAAGTTTAATGCTATGAAGTTATTATACAGATTATTTACATTACTTATTAATTACTTAAAATGAGTAATGATCAAACAATAATTAACCATGTTATTAATTATTCGTTTTACATTCCCTCATTATTCATATCCCCTGTTTTGAAACTATCCTTGTGAGCTTTGCAATTTATATTTGTCACTAGAGACTTCAATGGAAATGAACAGAATCACACAATATCCTGAGCTGGAAGGGACTCACGAGGACCATAGTCCAACTCCTGACTCCACTCAGGTTAAACCATGCATCTAAGAGCATGGTCCAAACGCTTCTTGAACATTTACAGGCTCAGGGTCATGGTCACTTCCCTGGGGAACTTGTCTAAGTGCTTGATCACCCAGGTAATGATCTTTATAAATAGTTATAGGTTTCATTCAGCTCCTTAGCAACAAATTACGTTGTGGAATGTGAACCAGACTGTGGTATGCTGGAGGGTAGGAATCACAAAATAACATACAGCCCGGTAAACTGAGAATATGGGCATGCAAATGAGTTTCTACAAAGGTGAGCTAAAGTGTGAACTTGGAGCACGTATCAGGACGCCCATGGGAGTTAAGGAGCACACATTCTATTTGTGTGATATTCTTTTTCCTGATCCCTTAGAAACGATACCACAGTGGTACTGGGAAGCCAGCATAGCACTGTCATTCTGGATGAGCTGTCTCTTACTATAACGAACGGTCTTCACAAAAATGACTTCATGTGTACATAGGACATAATGGTATGTATTCAGGCAGTTACACACTGGTGTGAAGATGGAAAAAAATCTCCAGCATCTCCCTTTTTCTACAGGACTCTGTGTTTTTATATTGGGGTCCAGCTGCAAATTCCGTCAGATTCTGCTCATCTGATTTCTTAAAGTCTCCACTGTGCATGGCTACCTCTGAACTACTGTCATGGGTCAGTCACAGTCCATGAAAAGAAACAGGCACTTTAGAGAGTGTTTTGTCTGACCAGAAGTGCTATTGTTTTAGAATGAGATTAATCATCTTGTGCTGCACAAATTGATGGACTAGATTACTGCTTACTACAAAGGGACCCAGCTAGCATCACTGGCTTGCATATTGCCACTTAGTCGAAATAATCTCACTTCCTAATATTCTATTCCAAAGAAAGAAGGCTCCAGGAGGATCTTAAGCATTGAACTACCCCTGCACTACAAAGGAGTCACTTCAAAGGGGTTTGAAATTGAAGAAAATGGAACTGAAGACTTCTAGAGAGAAGAGACTTCCTGCATCTGCCGAGAAGATACACTCTTGACATGATTACCATTTACTACTGCCTCATGTGGCAGCTCTCGAAAGCTGTTTCAACTGCTGCTGACTGTTCAGTCGCTGTGACTAAGGAGACACTGTGATGACATTATAACGGTATGTGTCAGATACTCTGCCTCTTGTCTCATGTGAACGCAAGGAGTGCTGCTGCTCTTTAAGGAACATCCACTCTGTTTCCTTAAGATGACCACAGAGAGCTTTTAAGGTACAGCAGCTGCTGACCCCTCTTCCCTGTGACTGCTCAGTGTGAGAACAGATTTCCTCTGGTTGTTCTTCCCTCTTTTCACAGCACTATTGCTGCCCCCCTCCCCTTACTCTGCACATCTCTTTAAGAACATTGCAGCACTTAGCAGTATCACAGTATTACCATGGAATGAAGGAATCTTACAGGTGTCCCGTGACAGGACAAGAGGAAATAGGCACAAACTAAAACACATGGAATTTTATCTGAATGTAAGAAAACAATTTACGCTGCGCGGGTGGTTAAATGCTGGAATACGTTGCCCAGAGCAGTTGTGGAATTTCCTTCCTTGGAGATATTCAAAATCCAACTGGACAAAGTCCTGGGCAACCCGCTCTCACTGACTCCGTTTGAGCAAAAGGCTTGGACTAGATGATATCGAAAAGTTTCTTCAAACCTCAGTAATTCTACGGTTCTGTATCTCTGCTACTAGAATGTCTTGTAGCCTGTCCATGTACAAACACATTGAGCTTTTAAGAACTAAGCTCTCAAACTAGACCAACTACTGCTAATTCAGTTATAAAAAGACTGAAGTCTAGCCCTAAAACAAATACAAAGCATCTGGTTGCAGAGGCTGTCAGAATATTAGACTGGTATAAATCCTAAACATCTACGGGACCATAGTTAAAAAAAAAAAAAAATTAAAAAAAGAAAGAGTCATAAAGATGTTATAGTCATAAAAGTTACCTATTTGGATATTAAAAATCTGATGCAGATAAGAAGTCTGAACTTACCAAAGACTTAGGCAGCTTTATGTTCTCCTTCTTTAGTTTCCTCCAGCTACAACATATTGTCAACATCATACACAGGCTGAGAATAACAGCACACGAAATGATGATATGTTGTGTGCCTAAGTGAGAGCAGAATTTGTTAGGAAGTTTGGAAAAATAAACCACTGCTGTATCATTTAGAATAACTTCAAAAACTGTAATAGCTCAGAATGCTTAGCTGTAATGTGTGAATTGGTCAATTTACCACCTTTTTTCACTCAAGAAAACTTAATTTATAAATAAAAATTGGAATACAGAAGATTTTTAACTTATATAAACAAAATAATGTTTTTATAAAGGTAAAGGAATTGTATAACTGATTTTTTGTACCTTAGAGATGAAATATGGGAATAAACAGATTTGTATGTTTTCCATGTGATAGCATATTACCTGACTTAATTACACAGTCTAATAAAATTAAACTGTGAAATCTTCCAAAACAGAATTGTTAAATATTACTTGAGAGATTCCACTTAACGTCCTCCCCCTCAATCATACCACTGCTCTTGTGCACAAAAGAACACACACAACTGCTTCTACCTATTTTATCTCTTTTCTCTAGAGAAGTTTTGGGCTATAATGAAATAACATTAAGAAGTCTGTAAGAGGTTGTCATAAATACAAAGTTAGGTGACTACCTGCCTCTGTTCTCTTTAATTAAAAAAAAAAGATGTCAATACCTCAATTTTACAACCACAAGTTCATAGTTGCTTTAAACTCAAGGAAGTCCATATACATTTTCCTCAGTGATGACACCCAGCAAAAAGCCACTTGTTAGAAGAGAGACAATGCTCCTAAAAACCATGTGACTCAGTGAACGATCCATTTGTCATTTGTTAATTACACCAACGATCAGGTGCAATGGAAACAGGATTTCTAATACCAATGAAGCAGGAAAAGCCCCCTCCCTCCCCTGCAAAGTCAGGATAACTTCAAAATAACACATGATCTTTAAAGGTCTTTGGATCTGGGAAAGTACAGTTGGAAAAGAATGATTACGCTTTCCCTTTTTTCATATTCTCCCATAGGCATCCAAGTCATCCCATGGCTATATCAGAACTTGAATACGTAGCAGAACAGATCTCTGGTCAGACTCAGGGTGTTCTTTAACTAAAGTTTTAGAATCCTCTTACTCGATGGCTGCTTGAGAGGAACATGGATGCAGCTTTCTTCTGAGGGGTCACCAAACATCAGACCGTCATAGAAACTTCCCATCGCCGAAACACAGTAAGTGGAACCTTCAGCAGAAATTGGGATGTTGAGGCTACATTTATACATCGTACAGTTATCTCCACTGAACTCTCCTTTACTCTGCAAAAAATGGAAGTCACATTTTATCTTTTGACTCAATACAACAACATAAATGTTACAGTACCTTCCAACACTTCCAAAAATGTTAAAATGCTATTAGATGTGACTCCTACATCATCTATATGCCTTGTAAATGTGACGAGAACTTCAGCTATCAGCTTATGAGCTACCTTAAGATGTTATATTTGATCAGACCACGGTGCTTGCAGCTCAAGTTTGTGCTGCTCTTAGTCTAGATTCATATTCCTAGTTCACTTATAAAACTTGTACATGGATGCATATGAAAAGGTAACTGTAAATAAGCATACATACTATCTTCCTCAAGTTCATCCTTCATGGTTGCTAAATAAAGTGTATCAATACCTTGGAAGGTAACCTTCTTAAATGAAAGGTCTATCTGGACAAGTCAAAGGGGCAGGAGTAAAGTTACCCATGTTTCAGCATGTATGCAGAAACATTAGCATGATGTCACGTAACTCAATCTTGTGTACAGCTAAAGCAATAATCTCATTTTTGTTATAAACATCCATTTGAACAACTAAAATCCAGACCTTCCAGCCACATATCTCACTGTGACGCACTTGATATTTTAGGGCTTCAATAGTCCTAAGTTATATTCAACTGTTTTCTTGCTATCTGTTGGTTCTGTGCGTCATCCGAGTGAACCCTTTCTTTATGCGTTTAAGGTAAACAAGGATTTTTAATTTGAAGATTTCATTTTCGAACTTACTGTATTTTTCTTATCCTGAGAAGTCACTATGTACTTGAGCTGTAAATAAGTGTCTTGGATCCAAGGAACAAGCTCCACAGATGGGAATTCAGGATGGTAAATATCAACCACGATTTCATCACCGTGCCTTGAGAGATTCAGTTTTGGTGGTCCTACTTTTCCTACAACACATTGCACCTTTGCAATTAGGCCAAAGCTTTTAACATAAAATATGTTAAAATATTTATCGTTAGTGTTCCAAAATGCATCAGAGATTTCAGAAGAATGACATGTTTATTTCACTGCTGTTAATATCGCACAGCTGTGAGACTTAGAAGTGACAGAGGCGTTCGGATACATTTATGAATCTGCTTCTAAAATGAAGGCAGAGATTGTCTGTGCAGAATTTCACTGCTGAGAAAACCAACTTTCCTATACACATAGGGCCATAAAAATTCAGCTGACAACGGAAAAGACTAAGAAAGCAATTAAACATATACGTATGTGAACAAGAACAGAACACAAAATACCGCTGACTAGATCCCACCATAAATTGCACTCAGCTAAAAACAATACTGTATTGAAACAAAGGCTATCTGAAAATCAAAACACATCTCATCTGGAGCAACAGCACTTCAGAAGCCTGATTTCCCATGTCAGTGGCGTCTAATGATCTGACTGAAGATAAGAGTTTCTTGTCCAGTGGGAAAATGATTGTCTCCCTCCTCCATACGCAGCCACCAATTTTCTGCAAACTGGAAACCTCAGCATTATTACCATGACTTCTGCCCCTTTATCAAACACTAGAAACCAGCCACTGATTCCAAGCCATGGGAGCATTGGGTGGGGAGGGAATCATAGCGGAAAACAAAGCAGGACTTCACTTCTTCAGCTCCAGCAACGCAGAAATCCAGCTCTACCTAGAGCACAGCCCACGTCAGGGAGAATCTCATGGGCAACGTCCTGCCTGAGAGCTGTACATTGAGAATGGAACACGCACGAGAGGAAGTCTCTCGGTCTCTCCTCTCTCTGTGGTGCGTGCTTTGCACTGCCCATGCAACGCTCAGGGCTGGCCTGGACTCTAGACACACAATTTATTTTTACAACACTGATGTGAAAAACTGATTTTTCCCAAAAGCCCAAAAGGTTTCTATGAAGAACGTGTAACTGTTAGCTACCCAGCTACAGTGGACTCCCAGACCTTCTAGATAGTACCCAGACACTCAAAGCCATCAGTATGTGGAATTTGTGTCAAGCGAGGCATCACTAACCACACAAATGCTACTTCAATGATGTCTAAAGGTCCACAGCTTCTAGTGGCAGCCTCCTACCCTAAACCGATGTCTAGGACTCTAGGCAAGAACATGGGAAGGATGCACAAGTGTGTAGCATCAGCCTCACCTTCTTGCCTTCAGAAGTTTTGAAAAAAAATATTCAGATACCACAGTGATAGGGCTAACAAGTCCCTACTGAGGCAGAACTACAGAAGTTCCTACAGAACAACCATCAGGCTTCATTTCATCTTGCAGTCCTGACTTTATGATATTCACAAATGAGACACAATCCTACTGCGATAAGGATAATTACTAACTTTTTATTTTTGGGGAAAAACTACAAGGTTTAGTTTATGATGGAACTTACCACGTCTTTGCAAAATAAATTCATCTGTCTCAACATACTCAGACTGTTGTGACCCAACAACGGCTTTAACTCGAAGCCAGTGAGAGTCAAAAGGATCATAGATTTCCCTTGTCACATCACAAAAATGAGCCGAAATGTTCACACAAGTGGAGACGACCTTATAGGAACCTAGACTGTAAAAAAGATCAAGTAATTGTTAATACAATTTCAGTTGCACAGTATCATACACTACATTGCTAGATTGGGCTTGGCTTGTGTGGCAAGGTTTCAGTAGCAGAAGGGGCCAGGGGTGAGAAGCTTCGGTGAGAAGATGCCAGAAGCTTCCCCTACATCTGACAGAGCCAATGCCAGCCAGTTCCAAGACGGACCCATCGCTGGCCAAGGCTGAGCGACTCAGCCACAGTGGTAGAACCTCTGGGATAACATATTTAACAAGGAGGGGAAAAAAAAAACCCAAAACTTGCAATTGCAGCCAGGCAGAGAAGTGAGAATACGAGAGAAACAACTCTGCAGACACCAAGGTTGGTGAAGAAGAAGGGGGAGGAGGTGCTCCAGGTGCCAGAGCAGAGATTCTCTTGCAGCTCATAGAGGTCCATGGTGGAGCAGATATCCATCTGCAGCCCATGGAGGACCCCATGCTGGAGCAGACAGATGCCCTGTAGGAAGCCCACACTGGAGCAGGCTACTGGCAGGACTTTTGACACCCCATGCTGGAGCAGGGGAAGAGTGTGAGGAGTCCTTCCCCTAAGGAGGAAGGAGCAGCAGAAACAACATGTGATGAATTGATCAAAAACCCTGTTCTCCATCCCCCTGTCCAGCTGAGGGAGCAATTGAGCAGTTTTGGTGGGCACCTCGTGCCCAGCCAGGGCCAATCCACCACAACTGCCTGTGACAAAGCATCTGCGAGGGTGACCAAGCGCTGGCACAGGTTTCCCAGGGAGGTTGTGGAGTCTCCATCCTTGGAGATATTCAAAGGCCAGCTGGACATAGTCCTGTGCAACCAGCTCTAGGTGATCCTGCTTGAGCAAGGGGTTGGACCGGGTGACCACCAGAGGTCCCTGCCAACCCCTACCATCCTGTTATTTGACAGACTTTGCCTTAATTTACACTTAGGCAACTTTCACCCTACGTGACTTCACCACATAGAACCAAAAGCACCTACCATGGAGTGACTGCTTTTACACCCTTCTAGAGAATACCAGGTACAGGAAGTGACAAAAGAATAAGAACTTACTTGTAAGGTTTGATTTCCACAATAAAACGAGGAGTTTCAGACATAGATGGGTACTGCCAATGCAAGATAGTTTTGAAATTTTCAGATGTTACTTCGATCTGTGTTGGTGAAGGCACTAGAAGAAATAGAACAATTGTACTTTGATAAGCAGACCTAGTTGCATGTAAGAACAGCTGAATATATTTCCATTATATATTTCCATTATATATTTCTATTGGAAAAAATATATTTCTTATTTGGAAAAGGCAACATGCTGGAAGTGACAAGAAAAATTAGACATAAAAAAATCATAAATCCGACCCCCCAAATGGACTACTTTATCACCAGCAGGAAACACATGAGCCCTGCAAGCTGATTTATTAATTCTTCTCTCATAGAGACAGCTTTCTTCCTGTTTACAACCCAGAACCTCAAATAACCCATGCCCATTGACAGTCCATCAGACAGTCCATATCAGGCTCATGAGTTGTGATGATTAAATCCCTATGTTGATATTCTACAGATACACCAGCAAGACAGATAGTATGGATTTACTAGAGATAGAGGAGATTAAGCCCAGCTCCTGTAGATTTCTCTTGCTCTTCAGAAACTGAAGGATTCAATGTGAATTTCTGACAATGCCATTTTTACCACTCAAGCAGTACTTCTAGAAAGCTGTGATGATAATAATATTACTAAAATTTGTAAGGTATTCAAGCACTGAAGCTGTAATGTAGTTTCATATGCAGGAAAGCATTTGAAGTACATTCAATATACAACATCAGAGGTAGCACAGTAGGCAAGACAAAAATAAAAGCAGGACTGATAGCTTCCTCGTACGGCAAGCTTCTATTCTAAGCAATGACAGGGACATCTGGGAGCAGCAGCAGAAGGAAGAAAAACAACATGATCCCGTAACTACTGAAGG
This sequence comes from Xenus cinereus, assembly GCA_025774025.1. Classification (NCBI taxonomy): domain Eukaryota; kingdom Metazoa; phylum Chordata; class Aves; order Charadriiformes; family Scolopacidae; genus Xenus; species Xenus cinereus. The sequence goes on from JAOXJK010000012.1 coordinate 157,885,407, forward strand.
CTGTCACATGGCAAAATAAAAAAATAAATGAAGGTCACTCAACCGATTTCAATTGCTACTTCTTAGCTTCTCAATGGCTGGTTTGGATCCTTAATATTCTATGAATATAGGGGGGGTTTTTGTGACAGAACTCATATTTGACCAGTTCTAGACTGCTGCTTGTTCACAAAGCAAGTGCTCCAGCTTCACTCTGTGATATTAGGAAAAATTTTGACACTGAAAGGGTTATTAAGCACTGGAATGGGCTGCCCAGGGAGGTGGTTGAGGCACCATCCCTGAAGGATTTCAAAAGGTGGGTTGACATAGTGCTTAGAGACATAGTTTACTGATGTGGGTTTTTTTTGTATGGTTTTCTTTTTTATTTTTGATATCAGAGTTAGGTTGATAGTTGGACTAGATGATCTTAAATTCCCTTCCAACCTAGACAATTCTATGATTCTATATATTGAGGGAAAGTAAACAATTTTCACATCTTGAGAACGAGACCACAAAGATAACACTCTACAGAAAGTAATACACAGAGGCTGAGATACACTATTAACCACGAAGATTTGACACACATAACATACATCGCTCTGCAAATGGTGCTGTGGTTTAGTTACATTTTAATATGTACAAAAGTGGCACTTCAGTTATTGGAAAAAGAACACAATCATCAAATTCTCAACCACAAGAAAAAAGGTGATAAGCTGACAGAAGAGGTGTCAAAGCACACAAACTTCACTTCAAATATTTATTTTTAAGGCATGGTATAGTGAGCCTTACAAAATTTTACTTTTGTGTACTATTAAACAAGTAACACTATGCTTCATGAAAGAGTGGAAAATGAATTCCCAGAAAATATTTGAACCACCACTGGAAGCTACGTGGCTTTTAATTATGCAATTCCATGCCCCTTTGCTTTCTCCTCCCTCGTTCTTCCTTCCACCCCCCCATTTTTGTTTTATTTTGTACATACATAGAGTTGATACTTTGGATTTCAAGAAAGCAAACTTTAAACTACTCAGGGAGCTACTTAGCAGTGTCCCATGGGAATCTGCTTTTAAGGGCTTAGGGGTCCATAAAGTCAGTAAAGAAATAGGTTTATAGCACACCTACTCTCACCTCATGAACGTCTCCATGTTTCACAGGCCAAGAATTATCTCCCTCTCTTTTTCTAAGGGATGACACCTTATTACCCCTTCTACCACTTCCCTCCTCTGCAGGCATTGGACATCTTGTCTCTCAAGTGGTCTAACGGATATGTAGTAAAGTCAAATGTAAATTGTTCTCACCTCTCTGGTTCGACTTTAAAGCCAAAGAAAGCCTGAAAGCTCATCTCCTTTCCCTAATTAAACTGGTTATTTTCATGGAAGACTATCTCTACCTTCAAACCTTGCCTAACCAATTTGAGTGACCAAGGACTTTTCTCTTCAGGTCATTTAACAATACTACACAGAAACTTAGTGCAAGTGACGGCAGCTTAAGATCCAGAAGTGAGTGCTCAGCACAGCAACAGTTCACAGAATCACACGGGGTTGGAAGGGACCTCTGGAGACCATCTAGTCCAAAGGACCTCAAAACAGGCTCGGAGAACGGATCAGCTTGTGACCACCCATGGAAAGTTTACTTTTAATGCCTTGGCCAGGCAATTCTAGTTTCTTTTTTCAGGTTTGTTATCTTCCCTGCATGCCCATCCCAACCAATCAAATGGTCTTCATTGTCCATCCCACAGCCCCTTTACTCAGGCTGTTGATATGACTTCTAATGGTTTTTCATAGAATCATAGAATGGTTTGGGTTGGAAGGGACCTTAAAGATCATCGAGTTCCAACCCCCCTGCCATGGGCAGGGACACCTCCCACCAGACCAGGCTGCTCAAAGCCCCATCCAACCTGGCCTTGAACCCCTCCAGGGATGGGGCATCCACAGCTTCTTTGGGCAAGGGTAGCTTAATAGTGAAAAAAGGTTACAAATAGTAAAAAGTGTAGAATAATAGTAAAACACAATGAGATATATTACACTAGACAGGGTAAGAATATTATTCATGCACAGAGGGAAGTGGGTATGTAAGTGGCTGTTTAAGGCAGCTGCTCATTCTGGCAATGCAACTTCTCTAAAAAAAAAAAAAAGTAACAAAGCAGGGAGTTTGAAATTAATTGAACATGCAGAGAAAGAATGAGGATAACAGAATTCTGTTGCCATATCCAGCCAAAATAAGGAAAAAGCCAAGCAATTTTGAAATTTAGTATTTGATGGAGATGTCTGTTTTACCAGTTCAACTAATAATTACAATATCTCAGAAACTTAAAAAATTTATTAAAAGTTAGCCAATTATTAAAAGAAATCATTAAAAATAAAAATGTTGGGATAAGGACTGATGAATTTTGTAATCATAGAATTGTCTAGGTTGGAAGGAACCTTTCAGACCTTCGAGTCCAACCTAACATTGACCAAAACCATCATTAAACCATATCTCCAAGAACTACGTCTATCTGTCTTTTAAATACCTCCAGGAATTTTGGGTCATATGGTTTCTAATTAACATCCACCCTTATGTCTTTAACCTCAGATGTTGTCAACTACGTGAGAAAAAAAGATTTATACTGAGTTAACACAAAGATGAGGAATGCTGCACAGCTAATGACACTGTATGTACCTCAGAGGCAAAATTAATTCATAACTGTAGAGGAATCTGAGATCCAGAAATGGAAGGCATCATGTAATGGATTAGTAGTAGTGCATGTTCAAAATATTTTGATAAACACAGAATTCTGAAAATATCAGTACTAAATCAAAGTGAGCCTATTCTGAATTCCCACTTAGTGACACTGAATTGAATCTAAAACTTGCCAAAATCAGTGGGAATCTCTCCAGGGAGCTTTGGTCTCCATCTGTTCAAAAGTCTACAGAAGAACTAAACCTAGAGCAAGTCTTTTTCAATAAAATAAGAAAGTGTTCGATTCCTTGCCCAGGCTATGGTCAAAGATTTCAGGGTTAGCAAGAATCATTAGTTTAATCTCATTTGACCCTCTGAGAATTGTCTCTCTCTCTTTCTCTCTCTCTATACACACATATATGTATCATTTCTTTTTCTTTCATTTATTGGGGGGTTTAGGTCACTACATCTTGATGAAATCAAATGATAGGGAAACTATCATCTCCCTGTGTAGCTGGTGAAACATTTAATTATTTTGTCCGTAAAATGAAAAGAAATGCTTGTTTTGAGCTTGCGTGCATCTGTTTTGCCTGTACTAAGCACGGTTCTGATATCAAAGACAACTCATTGCAATTCTAGCGAGGTCAGGAGAAATGTGCCAGTTTTACATCACTGAAAGCGAGAGGAGGATTTTACCTCACCCAGTGAAATGCATTTCCCCCCATAAGGTTGTTTTGACGTTATTCATACTAGCCCCGGGATATAAACTGGATGTGTAAACATTTACATTTAATAAATCAGTCAGTGAAAGCCAGTTTAAGCACTATCTTTACACAAAGTGCATCTTCTTATTAAGTCAAAACATATTATGCAATGACTATAATATGCCTTAGGTGCACTTTAAAATGTATATATATGTTTTCATCCCATGCTCTCTTATTTATTACATGTAGAAATTGCCAATATTTCACAACCATGGGTGCTTGATGCATTTTGATATAATGTATAAACAGCTAATAAAACTAAAACGTTTATAGAGGCTGCCTGGGAGGAATCAGGGGTCTAACAACTGCTCCCAGTCAGCTGGTCGTCAGGAGAAGACAAACAGTGCAGTTTGATGAGTCATTAAGAAGCAATTTTGCATAGATGGGGCTTGATTCTATAAGCACGATTAACTCCAGCCTCTATTTCCAGCCTTTCTGCTTGGTGGCCAATGTAGACAGCATCAAGAAAGAAAAGCTATTTCCACTTCACTGGAGTGAAACGACCAGTTCCTCAGTGCACAGCACCTTTCATCTTCCCAGTTACTTCTTCTTACTATGAGTGTTTCCTAAAACACTCCTTGAACTCCTGGCAGAAGATACTTTGGTCTTCCCAGGAAGGGAAACCAAGAAGCGGAAATGGAATGTTTTGATCCACGTGGGATATCCACAACATCAATGCATTGATGAGCAGAGATCTCCATGTTTCCTACTGGTCTGGAGCTGGAAGCTGCTCAGCCCCGTCAGACTGGATTTGTGTTCAAAGTGACCAGACTTCCCACCTTGGCTCATCTACATTGTGGGTGTGGACTTGATGCCACCAACATCCCTGTGACAAATTTCACAGAACCTTAATTGATTTTATCACCTTGTTTAGGCTTAGCTGGATGATCTGTGAATCGTTTCATACTGATTTTAAATTACAGTCTTCCTAAAACAGAGTCAGGAGCAGATGAAGGCAGGCATGGATATTGGCCAAGCAGTTACTGCCTTAGCAAAGGGTAGTTGTTGAAGTGTCCTGGTCTCATGGACACTGTGGCTTTGAACTGGGGAAAGTAGTCTTTCATCCCCCCCCAGAGTCACTGCTAGAGCAAACGGGACAAGGTAAGATGCTCTGATGTCAGTATCAAGTATCCCAAATCTGGGACTGATTTGGCTCTTTTCCCCCTCAAGACAAAAGTACACAAATAGTTAACACTACAGACATTTCAGCAGCAGGAATTTCTTCCGTCATCTTGAGCTTTCATCTTGTCACTGTTTTTTCTTCTTGCCTCTCTTCGTTTTTTTTAATCACTCAGAGAAGAAGACGTTCACCCTTCACTGGTGAGAAAAGGAGAGTTTGGCAGAGAGGCTGTATGAAATATGCCATGAGTTCTCCCGGACCAGTTGCCACGGATGGGAGTTAGCCGAGCTTGGGATAAACAAGCCGCCTGGGTACTTCAGAGACGTTGAAAGAGCAACACGAATGTGCCCGCTTCCTTCCCACCAGGGAATAGACAATCTTTTCTCTTTCCCTGAGTGCACACTAGAGCAGATGCCTGCTCCTTTGAAGCTACTGTAAAAGCATTGATTGACGTCAGTGAAGTCGGGCTATCACCTCCTGGATATGGTAGTTCAGGAACAGGGCATGGACAAAGCTTTGAAAACTTCTTTAATCATTAGATTGATTTAAGGCTGTGTATACACGCACACATTTACACATGTATCTCCATGAAAGTAAAGGAAAAGCAGCAAACATACCTCAATTACTGAATAACTCAGTGGACTGTACCTTCAAATATGAAATCAAATTATTTTGTTCTGCATTCCAGTTTCAAGCTGAGAAAGAAACCACCTATTTCTTTCCTTCTAATCTGCCTTTTAAGTATACTGAGTTGGAAGTTTAAAGTGTGAACTTTTTCTTCTCTCTTTTTCATGGTGTGAAGAAAAGAGCTTCTGACACATCCTGTGGCTTCCGTTCATCGCTGATGAATGGTACTTAGACCATCCATTAATTTAAATTTGTCCAGGTTTTGACCTATATCGGGGGGGCAACTGATAATGAATGTGTATTACAGTGACTCGCAACACCACCATCAAATTAATTATCATAAACACTTCTGATGACACTATCAACAGAAGCTACCATTCATTGCCAAGCATTAGAGAAGGGACAGAAGGGCAGGGAAGACACCAAGAACTGGTCATACCTTCTACTGCCGCAGCCCTTACTTGGTGAGTATGAATCACCCTGCAGAGACTCAGAGACCTGCTGCTGCTTATGGATCAAATGAGGGACAATAACCATCTGTGTGCAGCCTTTTGAAGTAGGTCCTTGTAATTTATGTGATAGAAAAAGAAGACCATCATTTTCATTAGTGCTCATAGCAAGTTCTTCTGTATCCTCAATGGCTTCGTGGTTGCTGTAGTGGATATTTTGATAAGCACAAGGCAAAGATAATGTACCAGCATATCTCCTCTGTTAAGGCACTTGTAGAATGGCATTGGGTTAGTGTGTCCTATTTAGGACTTCAAGAAAGACCCAGGAATACTGGAGTGGGTCCACCAGGATGGTTGGGGGAGCTGGATGACAGAATATACAAGTGGAAACTGGGAGAGAAAGGCTTGTACAGACAAAAGATAAAGAGAAATTTTACTGCTGTCTGAAACTACCTAAGGTGATGATGCGGAGAAGATGGATCCCAACTCTCATCTGCACAACAACAAATGAGTAAAATGCAGCAAACTGAAGCTGTGGCAAGGAAGATTCAGATCAGTTAACTGGGGGAAAAAAGCCCACTTCACATTGTGGGAGGTCGAACACTGGGACAGGTCATCCAGAGAGACTGTAGAGTCTCCATCCTTGGAGATATTAAAAATTTGACTAGAAAAGTCATGGAGCAACCTGAACTGCTTTGCCTTACTTGGAACAGGATACCTCAAAAAGTGAGGTTTTGGACTAGATACCTCAAAAAGTGATAGTTTTATGCAGAGGTCTCCATCAGAACCAGTCACCAAAAGCTTCCTTTAGAGCCAGTGAACACTGAATTTTGGACATAAAATCTACTGGCTGCACCGAACAGTCCTCCAGTTTTTGGACTGTAGATTTTTAGTTCAAACACAGGCAGAAAGGCTACACAGTAGACATCAAATCTTAAAGAATGAAACCCCCATCCTCTGATTTCTGTTTCTCCATTCTCTCTACTCCGTCTCTGCCATCCTTCACTTTTTCCAGGGATTTCTCAGCAATCTCTCTCTCCTTATCCTCTCCCCCACACCGTCCTCTCTCCACAGATGTGTCTAAACTCCTTCTGTCCCAGTGTTAACGTGTTTTGGTTTAGGGGTCTAGGACATGCACTCACCAAGATAACAAAATTAGCTTGTGCTTGCTACTGCTGTCTCCTGGAATGATTACCTCACAGCAACAGCTGGAACAGTTTATGTAAAAATATTTATTATCCATTTGCTATTGTCATTCTGCTACCGACAGAACGATTCTTTCTTCACCCATATGGATGAAGAAACTGTTTCCTCTCTGATGGGACAGAAGGGAAGGAAAACTCTGCTCTGACACTCCATCCAGAGCGAGTACGTGAGGAGGAAGAAATGCCTGAAATACCTTCCTATCTGCTGACTCTTAGGCAGTCCTGGGGTGTTCTCCTAACTAGTCATTTCAGTCCATGAAGCCATGACACAGGAAAGGTATCACATGTTGATCTCGTTCTCCTGGTCTTTTAATACCTTGGAATTTTTATTTATCCTTAAAAGATAAGAAAGTGTAATTAATCTCCTCTTACTTGTAAGAAACTGAGGCACAGGGATTCTGTGTAACTTTGGGTTTCTGTAACTTTTTTGTCCCCATTTGGCTAATCATCTTCATTCTCATTAGAGATAATGACAATCTAATCAACAAACTGAATGGAGTCTGGGGTGTGAATCACCTGACAAAGCCCATGTCTAGTTTAGGAGGAGATAAATCTCTACAGTCTATTGAGTTTTATTCACTTGCCCAGGCACCAGTGTTTACTGAAGCTTTAGACCAAGAATGCCTAATACATCTACATATTGCTGGTCAACAGGACAGAAAAACAAGAGGACACCCATTCTCTCCAATGGAGAACACTTTAAGACACCTAAAATAGTTCTAATGTTCTAATAGTTCTAATAGTTCTAATAGTTCTAACTAAATGACTCAGTAGATGACTTCCACAAGAACAATAAAGAGAGTTCTGGGAGATTAACTCAAAACTCCCAGATTTTACTACCCTAAAAAACTTTCCCAAGGTTAACTCCAATAGCAAAAGAGGCTGAAACCATGTTTCTAGCACTGAGAATAATGTGCTATTTACTGGCCTCGTGATACTTGAAGGGTCTCTGGAAAGAGAGATATACATCTGAAAAAAGAATCCCCCGTCCCCTGTCACTCATTACCGTACTGGTTTGAGGAAGGTCTCAAGAACAAAACTGCTTCAAAGCCTCGAGCTTTCTGGTAGGCTGTCACTCAGTGTGTGGCTGTCTAGACTGCTAGCACAAGGCACTTGGATGTCTGTTTATTTGTATTATTTATTAAGCAAATGATTTTTATGCATGGCATCTGGAAACAGGCCATAAATAAAACACAGCGGAGCTTTAGATTTAACTGCTATCCACAGACAGCCATACAAATGTCCCCCAGCTTTCCCTGCACCGCCACAACTAACCTCCATAAATTACATCCAGAGCTTACTGTCGGTGCCAAAGGACAGATGTATTGCAGAGCAAGTCCCGCCTCCTGCCATCTTCTGGAGAAGACTTGGCAGAAGTCGTTGACACCAAAACCCCAGTTCTGAACCTCCAGGAAAAGCTTTCTAATAATGAAGAGAATGGAGCACAGGAAAAGTAGATCCATTCTTACTTGGGGACTGATCAGATGACCTCTTAAGACACCTTCCATCTATCTTGGTCTTTCTTCCAAATGACATTGTGCAAAGCTCTCTAAGTGAACTTTTCAGATAGTGGCAGTTTCCTAAGGAACCAAAATCTCTCATGACCTACAGCACAAGATCCATATCCACACATCAGGTCAGATTTGGTCCAGGTCAGGACTCATCCACTCTGCACCAGCATTGACCGGAGCGTTTAATAATCAGAGCCAGGGAGCTCTCCAGAAAGGGGAGAGCTTAAACATTTTTCATTACCACAAAATGAGCCCAAGCATTCTTTCATATGGTCTGGATGAACCAAGGGGAGCCAAGAAGACTGCAGGCTAGTTCATCCCAAGCTACGCTTCATAAGGAGAGTTCAGGTGGTGTTCCCCAAGTGTAGAAGTCAATTCTGCCCTATTATATTGTTAGAATGGCCCATTTAATGGTTTTGGTCTTTTTTGCCATGATGAATCTTAGGCAATTCAAGGGTACAATATATGTAAAGGAAGCTTGCAAACAATTGCCCTGTTTTTCAGGAAAAAAGGGTTTAACATAAGGCCGTTCTGAGGGCAGTGGTCCTCAGAGCTGGAGAACAGAGCTGGCAATTAAGGCAAGAGGAAACGGCCTCAAGTTGCATCAGAGGAGGTTTAGATTGGATATTAGGAAAAATTTCTTCACAGAAAGGGTTATCAAACATTGGAAGAGGCTGCCCAGGAAAGTGGTGGAATCGCCATCCCTGGAGGTATTTAAAAGACATGTAGATGCGGTGCTGAAGGACATGATTTAGTGATGGTTCTGCCAGTGTTAGGTTGATGGATGGACTTGACTTAATGGACCATCCCAGATGTAACTTCTGAGCCTGAGCAACTGCAGGGTGGACACCCAGATATGTTGGTAAAATCATAGAAATATTATGGTGAGGCTTAAATCTGCTTTTTATCCTTATGGTGGAGCCCAGAAAATACAAACCTAAGGAGGGTGACCTTCTCCACAAGAAAAAAAAAGTAAGACAGTTTGTTCCTCACTGGACAAATTCTTCAGTGGTTTTGGACAGATATAACACAACAGAAGAGAAGAATGATAATATAATATGATACAACAGGTCAGCTAGCAAATGGTCACCAGCACTGGAATTTGGGACACCACGTCTGAAACAGTGCACAAGGCCACTGATCCCACAGATGAAGAACAATTTTTGCCTGTACTACAAAGTCTCAAAATATTTACCTTGAGCCAATTTATGGGACAAATAGCATTCTGCATTTCACCTGTCAGTGCAGCAGAAAGAAAATGTGCTCAAAAGCAGAAAAAAATGTGCTCAACGCACTTTATGCTAGGGTCTCATCAGTCCTCTGCCACGGCAATGGTGCACACAGCCAAAAAGAGACACGGGCTGGAGTTATGAATCTGGTGACTCTGGGCCTTGTAGGACAGGCAGTCTGGGACAGGATGAGAACACGTCAGGAAGCTCTAATAACCCACGAGGACACTTGTTCTGTCCCGCTCACAGTCTAATCTTGTCCTAAACTGGGATTGCTTCTGTGTGGCTTGTCCCTTTCTCACTACCCCTCCTCTCCCCCTACCTGTACCCCCAGGGACATTGCTTATTCCTGAGCTCATTATGTTCAGGTATAGTTCAATAGACTCAATAATTAATGACCCTCTGAGGAACCAGGACTGCAGTCAGACTGAGGCTCCTAGTCAGTGCAGAAGTATCAGGGCTTGAAATGAAAGGACTTGTAATTAATGTCCTCTAAAATATGTAAATGAGATTTCCTTGCCCTTAGACCAAAGGCAACTGAATTAGTCAAACAAAGAGGGAAGAAGAACAGGATACAATGTTTAAATTAGAGAACAGAGTGGGGATGATGCTTTTATTCCACAGTAATTCAGATTACAAATCCACTCTCCCCTGGACTACTGAGCATTTCTGTCTGCTCAGTTGCCTAATTTGTGCTTGGCTCAAAGGAGAAAGTTATTTCATTTAATATTTTTCCTTTTCCTCTGCAACTCGGGAAGCCTGGAAGAGAAGCAGCTCTGGGAAGGAACAGCCAGGTTCAGAAAGCAAAGCAAGACAACTCAGCAGCAATCAGTGAGGTGATCTCTGAAAGCAAACACGAGCTCCTGGGATTCTTTCAATTAGGTTGTTTGGAAAAAATCTTTGGGTAGAGGTAAAAGCTTGTCTTTTGCAACTTGAATAAATTCTCTTTGCTCTTAAGTCCTTACAGGAGGATGAAGAATGAGGTAAGTAATTCTCTGGGAAGAAAAGGAAAGAGAGTGGATATATATTAAAGCCACTGGAAAAAGAGAGAAGGTGTTTAGAGATCTTACAGAGGTAAAAGAAGACAGAAAAAAGAAAGGTAAAGATGTGATGTCCACTCAGTGGGGCCCTTGAAGAATGAAACTGGACCTCTCTGGCTTCATTGCATTACTTTACCACAGGTTTCATCCTTCATGTCTTCAGAAGACCGCAAAACTGCTGATTTACTCTGCTAACGATATGCCTCAGCTGGCAGCATCAGGGTTAGGCTCCCCCCCTCCACTCCACAGCAAAACAACGGAGGACCACAGACCTACAAATCCATTTTGCATGCGGTCATTTTCTTTTCCATCAGTTGAGTTCAATAAACAGCTCAGTAAAAGACAGCATTGCCCTACGCTAAAGCTTGCAGAGACCTTAAGCAGGTAGGTCTGGATGCTCTGGTCTATTGAGATGGCCATCTCAATGGCCAAATGCTGACATATTCGTCCAAATAAATGGCTAGAGGTAGGTTATTTCAAGGAAATGGAGACCATTAGGCACTTTTAGGAAATAAAGCATCCCATCCTAAGGAAATCATCTGAACTAGGGCATATAAATCTAAAATGGTTTGCAAACCTATGAGTGGGCAAGTGATTTTAGTTCTTTCCAGTCTGTCTCTAAAGCCTGATGTAGAAACATTGCACACTGCGGTGAAGTCTTACAGTGTCACACTTTGCCTGTAAAGTAACACTCCTAATTTCTCTCTCTGATTATGTAAAATAGGTTCATAAACCTCCCTTAGGAAATTTTCTCCTTACTTTGGCACTTGTGGATGATGTCCCTGTTCAGAGAGCTGTTTTATTCCAGTCAGGAGACAGGACACACTAGTGACGAGGGCTGAGGCTGAATATCACTGGCTGTGTCAAGCTAACCAAATGTATGGTCTTTCTCAGATCACCTGCCCTCTCCTTAATATTTGCTTTCCTTCCCTGTCTCCACCTGGAGTGATTACTGAGGTTGTAACACCTTCAAGGAAGCAAAACCTTGTGGATTTTTTTCTTTTTCTTTCCTTTTTTTTTTTTTCCCTGGGGATCTGCATGGCAATGCCCTTTTAAACCCGTGTCTGCCTTTCTCTGGGCCCGGTTTATTTGGTGTGTTTCAAAGGATTTCTTTCTGCACAAGTCTCTATGCCTGGCTTGCCCACTAGGTGTCATGAAATCATGAGCTCTCAGAGCAGTGGGCGACGGGGACTTTTAGCTGTTTTGTAGCGAGTTGCTGGAGTTCCTCCCTGGCCATCTGCTTTCTGTAGGTAGCCCACTCAGTTGGGAACTGTGAGCAAAAGCATCAGCTGCTGCCAGCACCGGCCTATTTTCAGCTCCAAGGAATCACGATTGTTGGCTGCGCTTCCAGGAACAGAAGCACTTGGCATTTTCTGTGTGTTGGTGGGTAGAGGAGCAAACCCAGAGAGAGACGGGTTTGGCTTCAGCTGACCCACCATTAGACATGGACAGCTCTGCGTCCCTTCCAAGTCTTCATATTTGCAGCAGGAAGAAATATGCTCCCTTATTTACGAACTGCTTGAAGAAGACAGTGTGCTGGAAGAGAAGAAGTTGCACTTGAAATTGGTGAAGAAACCTTCCTGGAAAGGCACTCTTAACTCAGAGACAAAAAATATTAAGTTTGCAGACTAGGGACATGACTCATATTCAGATCAAAAGATGCAAGCTCTATACAGCTTCATATACAAAGTTCTTCAGAGTATAAGCATTGTTTATAGGTTTTGGATGCTTTTCTTATTTTTCAGAAATGCCCTTTCACTTTTCTTTCATTTTTCATGTGATTAGCTATCATTTATTCACTTGCCTCTCTTCTTTTTTAAAGAGCTCTCTTCTCTTTTGACTGGACTTCATTCAGGTTCAAGAGTATGTAGGATACTTTGTATTAGTTGCTTGACTCAAGATAAAATCAACTTGAGTGTAGCTGGTTGTTTATTTCAAAGTGTTATTTTTATTTCTTTCCTTGCAAAGGAAAAGAGAGGGAGAGGATTTCAACTCTTTTATATTCATCTGAGGGATTTCCAAGATGGAGTTAATTGAGTTGCCTTCCGTAGTGGTAAGCTTTGTTAAGGCGAAAGCCAACTGTGTGAAGATTTGAACATCACCACACTAACATTAGGGACAGACTGCCAAGGGATAACATGTCACCACAGCAGGACACTTTCTCCCCGCTCCCTCATGCTGCATTGATGCACAATGGTACACCAGGCAACCTTGCTCTATTGGGCAAGGCCACTTGGTTGGGAAGATCCTCTTCCAGAGATGATGCCATGTGAGTTGGAGAGCAAGCACATCATCCCGGAGACTCATGTCAGTTAAGAAAATGTATGATTTTTCTAAGCCAACATCTTGTCAGAACATAATAAGACTTCCACTTTTACGTTTTTGGAAGCAAATCCCTCAGGATGTTTTGCAAAGGTTTTTTTCCTGCCAACCTCTCTCTGTTAATGTTCTGGCCTACTTTGTAAGTTAGCTCAGGCCAGAGACATGTCCAAGGAGGTACTAGAGATGTGACCTCCTGATTTAACGGTGAAAAGGATGGTGAGAGTTTGTCCATATGGACCAAATCTCTGTAAAGACACTTTGATTCAGGGATTTAGAACAGATGCCAGCCCATTCTAGACCTTGGCCTGCAGTTATAGAGATTTGACAACAGAGGAAGAGAAGCCCAGAGAAGAGAAGAGAGGTGTTCTCGGGCAGAGAGTGGCAGAAGGAAGCCTCTAAGTCCCTTGCTGCATTCTTGGGAAGCCATTACAAAGCCCCACTGCTTGATAGCTGTGTAAAACCTCCTGCAAACCTGTGCATGGCAAAGGTCCCAACTTCATGAGGAACCACCCGCAGCCCCGGTTTCCCTATTTCAGATGAGCCTGGGAGAATTCTGCAGATATATCCTGCCATCCTTAAGGAGTGACAGAACCACTAGGGAGAAAGAGCTGGTCGGCAGGACCAGCGGATTGATGATTTTAGGTGAGCATCTGTGGACGGTGTGGATGAACCTGTTTCCCCGAAAAGCAGCAGCAGTTTGTGCATCACCCATCTGCCCCGCATCCCTGCACACCCTGCTGCCATCCTTGTCCTTCCTGAGCAGATTTAATCTGGTTTTATCTGCTTTGAAGCCAGGAGAGGGCAGCAATGCTCACAGACAGACAAACCAGTCCCAGTGCTGTCCCTCCCTCCTTCTCTGGATGTTTGGCAGTGGCATCCCAGCACCCTGGTCACATTCGGGTGGTCAGCAGTTTAGCCAGATGCCTCTGTGCTTTCTAGCTCAGGTGGATCTAGAAGCTAAATTTTTATTGCAAAGGGAAACTTCTCCCCTGCAGTTTGGTTTGCACAGGGCTGTGATTTAAGGACACCATCCAACATTACAGGCTGTGGCCGAGCAGCCTCTCCCCTGTCTTCTGGAGAGCTCTAAGCAAGTGTCTTTGACGTAATTACATCTCTTGATGAACACTTAAAGCCTCCCTGTCTTACAAAATTAAATAAATAAAGCTCCTGCTCTCCCCACCCCCAAATACTGAATGAGAAAAATAAGTGAGCCTTCTGAAATAAAGTCTTTCTCTTAATTAGCATTAAATAATTAGTCACATATCTCGGCCTAGCAGTGGGAGCATGAGTTGAATGTGGACATGTCAGGAGGGAGAGCTGTCTTAGAGAGACCTGAACAAGCTGGAAGAGTGGACAAGATAGAACTATACGAAGTTTAACAGACAAGTGCAAGGTCCTATACCTGGAATGACATGACTGAAGAGGTCAGTACAGCCTAGGATCCATGTGACTGGGAGCAGCTTTGCTGAATGATATCTGCTAGTCCTGGTGGACAGCCAGCCAGACAGGAGTGCGTAGTGCACTGCTGAAGCAAGAAAGGTAAATTGGACCCTGGGCTGCATCCATAGGAACATTGCTAGCAATGATGGAAATGTGATTCAGAGCTTATCAGGCTACACTTGGTGTACTGTGTCCAGCTGTGGTCCCCAATTCAAGTAAGACGTGGACAGTCTGGAGAGGGTCCAAAGGAGGGTCAAGAAGATGATCAAAGGGCTGGAGAACCTGCCCTGTGAGAAAAGACCAAAGGAGTTAGCTCTATCCTCCCTGGAGAAAGGTCAGGGGGACCTTATCACAGTATTCCAGTACTTAAAGGGCAGCTACAAAGAGGACAGAGGCTCTCTCTTCACAAGGAGTCACATGGAGTAGACAAGGGGCAACAGGTACAAGTTGCACCAGGACAGGTTTCATCTTGATACAAGGAAGAATTTTTTACAGTGAGAACAATCAATCGCTGCAACAACCTCCCCAAGGATGTGTTGAAGTCCCCATCACTGGAAGTTTCAAGATGCAGTTGGACAGGGTATTAGACAACCTCATCTAGGGTCCCTTTTCCACAAAATGTCAGACCGGATGATCTTTCAAAGTCTCTTCCGAACTGGGCTGTTCTATGATTCCACAAACAGGGCTAAATCTTTCCTAGAAGCTGCGGCTCACAAATGGTCCTTAGTCCTGTCATCACCAAATTGGCTTCCTTTGCCTCATTCATCATTGGTTTTCCATTTGCAGCTGAGCAGCTTGGTTGAAGACACTTTCCTGGTAGAGACAGGACATTTTTTGATCAGCAAGATTAGTTTGAGGACCAGCACACACCTGTGCTTTCTTATTTTAACTTTTGGGGTTCCTATAAAAGTAGGATTCAATAGACTCTACGTCTAAACTGAGATCTTGAACTGAGGTAAGGTCGAGGGGAGGGTTGGATGGCGCTGCACAGAGGGGTTTCCCAGCTCAGGGACCCCCAGTCACAGCCCCAGCCGGAACCAGGAAGTCCGCGGCAGCCAATCAGGCGCGGAGGGGCCGCGGGCAGGAGCAGCGCAGGGATTTAAACGAGGTCAGAACAAACACTTGCGGTCAGCGGCAGCACAGGCACCGGCGACAAGAACTGAGGTAAGGTCGAGGGGAGGGTTGGATAGCGCTGTACAGAGGGGTTTCCCAGCTCAGGGACCCCCCAGTCACAACCCGAGCTCTAGCCGGAACACGGAAGTCCGCGGCAGCCAATCAGGCGCGGACGGGCCGCGGCCAGGAGCCGCGCGGGGATTTAAACGAGGTCAGAGCAGATACTCGGTCGGTCGGCGGAAGCACCGGCGACGACAACTGAGGTACCCTCGAGGGGAGGGTTGGATGGCGCTGCACAGAGTGATTTCCCAGCTCAGGGACCGCCAGTCACAGCCCCAGCCGGAACCAGGAAGTCTGCGGCAGCCAATCAGGGGCGGAGGGGCCGCGGCCAGGAGCCGCGCGGAAATTTAAGCGAGGTCAGAACAGAATCACAGGGGCTGGAAGGGACCTCTGGAGATCATCTAGTCCAGCCCCGTGCTGGAGCAGGTTGGACAGGAACACATCCAAGTGGCTTTGAATATCTCCAGAGAAGGAGACTCCACACCTTCTCTGGGCAGCCTGTTCCAGGGCTCTGCCACCCTCAAAGTAAAGAAGTTCCTCCTCATGTTGAGATGGAATTTCCCGTGTTCCAGTTTGTGCCCGTTGCCCCTTGTCCTGTCCCTGGGCACCACTGGGAAGAGTCTGGCCCCATCTTCTTGCCATGTGCCCTTTAGAAATTGCTCAGCATCGATGAGATCCCCTCTCAGCCTGCTCTTCTCCAGCTGAACAGCCCCAGGTCCCTCAGCCTTTCCTCAGCAGAGAGATGCTCCAGTCCTTCATTATCTTCATAGCCTCTGCTGTACTCTCTCCAGCAGTTCCCTGTCCTTCTTGAGCTGGGGAGCCCAGCAGGGTACCAGGGCAGAGGCTCCCCTATAGAAGAGTTTGCACATCAGAACCTACAAAAATTTGACAAAAAACAATGCTCCTGGCACTTGTAAAGCATTAAACAAAACTCCTTTGTTTTAGAAATGGTTCCTCCTCTGGCACTACGTCAGAACGACCAATGCCGTGTTGGAAGCCTTCAGCAGGGGATCCATGGCCAATGGGGGTGGTCATTGCCCGGGCCATTGGTAGCTGCCAGGACAGCAAAACCGACCTAAAAACCCTCATCACCAAACTGTGTGGGATCTAATGAGCTCAGCGCTCTCCTCTGCCGTCTTCCTCTGGGGATGGTGATGGGTACAAGGGCTCGGCGTCCCCTAGCAGCTGCAGAGCAGTTGGGGGCTGGAGACCCGATGCCACCTCAGCATCTCCCACTTGGTGGTGAGGGAAGAAGGGGAAGGAACTGAGACCATGGGGCCGACAGACCACTTCCATTTACCGAAACAGGATGTAACGAGAGATCTGAGAAATCTGGACTTCAACATACAGTCAAAATATAAACTGATGTGTGTGCCCTGACGTAAGGAATGACATCTGTGAGAGGGTCTGAGCAATCTGCATGAGGATATCAGAAGACTAACAGATGATTTCCATAGGTTTGGATGCCAGAGCTATTGCTCAACACTCAGATATTTCTGATTTCACATGATATACCCTAATGAGGTCATAGCCTGGAACCAGGGGTAAAAAAAAACAATATAAAACTCCAGTTTGATCGTAATTCCAAATAAATCTGGCCAAAAATTAGTATTTCCACAGGGAGAATTCAACTTGGCTGATCTGCTGTAAGAATATTGCAAGAGTTTGACATAGGTATTCTGCATCTGCCTTTCAAGGAAAGCCCTGAAAACATTGTTAAAAAGCTAAAAGAAAAAAGAGAAAAACTGATAAACCTGCCTATAAGATGGATAAGTGAAGGAACCCATAAAATACCTGGGCACTGGGGAGTTCTGCAGGTGACAAAATGATTGTGATGAATAAATAATGTTCATTTTCTTTCATGGATATCACAGTTAAATTTTTCTGAAAATTTTCTCTTTTGTTATAAGAAAAATTGAGCAATCTGCATTTAACTTTTTAGTTGCAAAGGCAAAATAAGACCTCAGAGAGAATTACCAAAGTCTTTACATGCTTAATTATGAATTGAAGACAGCTCACACCTGTCAAAGATCTACCCTGACCTCTGAATTAATTTATATTGATTATCAGCCCCTTGCAGTATTTCACTGGATGCTTTTCTTTTGATTTTTTTTTTTTATTGATTGTACTACATTTAGTCCAGAAAGTTCCCAGTTTATTGTAGCAGTGGCTTTATCTGATGTTTTCCTCCAATGGTCTTGATGCTTTTACAGACGTCACCCAGTTAATTAAAACATGGTGCTCTCTTACTGATCAGCTGTGCATTAGTTTTAACTAGCTGCATGTCAACACTAAGAGTTGAATTGTTAATTTCAGAATGAAAAAAAGCAAAAGCTGTCAAAAAAGATCCGTGAAGACAGCAGAACAAATAATTCAGCCTCATCTTACAGTCTAAAGCCACTTAGAACTTAGGTTTTGGGTCTTGCTACCTGACTGCTGGCTGGTGGCCCATAAAAACAGACGCTCGTTCTTGAACTTCAGTAACTCATCGAGGAGCTACGTGCCATTATTGCATTTCTGACAATTACTTTCCTCAGTTGCACACTGAAATCTCCTTCTCCTGTCAGAGCCAACGGCAGGGTGTTGTTTATCATCTGGCTGATCAGGCTGATACAACACATCTATTTTAACGCTGGCTGTATGTGTATCGATATCAAGTGCTAGAAACAGCCAAGAAACAATTAGGAACCCTACAGAGTAAGAGCCCCGGTCCCATTAACCTCGGTGGAAGCCATTTGTGTCTGAACTGAAGGAGAGAGGTTGGCCCTGGATTTATCAGGCAGCTGGAGCATATTTTTATCTTATTTCTATGGTCTCCGTAGACATAACATAGCAATTCACATGGGCTCGTGCAAATCCGGCCAGAAATGAGCATGTTGCTCTCTACAAATAATATTTTTCCCCCATTTTTCTGGCTTTTAAAGTGTTTTGCAAAGACAGTGTTAAACTGATATAAGCCAAAAAAAGGCTGGAAAGTTAGTAGTAACCCAGTGGGTGTGTAACCAGAGCAGGCCCATCTTGCAAACCAGGTTGCCCAGACATGACACCCAGGACAGCAGGAACCCGCACATCTGCATAAAAGCCCATGGGTTCATCCACCACCCATCGACATCACTAATAAGCTTTGATGAGGGGCAGGGTTAGTTTCTAATATAAGAAATAAATTATACCCAGTTCAAACTGTGTAGGAACAATAAAACCAGTGAATCTGATCCCTGCGAGAAGCCACCTGAAAGCCATCAGTCACAATATTGTGTAATGAATATTTAACACCATGTGATTCATAAAATCATAGAATCGTTTTGGTTGGAAGGGACCTTTCAGACCATTGAGCCTGATCATCAACCCAACACTGCCAAACCCACCACTGACCCATGTCCCTCAGCACCACATCTGCCCGGCTTTTAAATACCTCCAGGGATGGTGACTCCACCACTGCCCTGGGCAGCCTCTTCCAAGACTTGACAACCCTTTGGGTGAAGAACTTTTTCCTCAAATGTAGCATATGATCTTGTGCTTGAATGCAAAATGTGGAAAAAAAAATCATGTGCCCAACTTCAGCTACCAACAGGAGATTCTCGTCTTTGTCACACTTTGTAAAAGTCCTAAATATTGTCACTCTGGTGCTAAAAGTGAAAGCTCATAGGAATGACTGTGGTGGTGGTGTCCCCCTTCCACTGGGGATGGCACCCAGAAGGGAGGTGGGTGTGAGAAAGGGACTGGAAAAAGGTCTCAGGGAAGCGTCCACTCCCAGCCCTGAGGCTGAGGGAGGCAGTGGAAAAGCTTTGGCAGATGGACATTTTTTGCTTTTTTTTTTTTCTTTTCAGATTAAATTCTTTCCTTTATTCATGTGCAGAATTTCTATTGGCCTCTTGTCTCCAGGATAAAACTTAATATATCATTGTGTGCATTTGGTCTCAATAACGGTTAGTGAATATTTTCTTCTCTTAACACGTTATTCATAAATTACTGCAATTTTCCATTGTAATTATTTAGTGAACTGTCTCCTTAAGAACACTAATCGTTAGCCCATCTTATGTGCTTCTCTGGAGAAGTAAATAGATGTATATAAAAAGAAATATTTTTATGAGTGACTAGGACATTGCAGTTTTGTTAGAAAACATGTTTTTAATCAAATCTTCCTTGAAAATAGAGGTTTCATCCATGAGGGAAATATTTCAGAAAACTCAAGTGCTCGTTGTTAATTCCCAAGATATTTAACTCAATTTTTCCTGTGTCCACATAGCCCCATTTTCAAGGAAATAAGATGCCTTTCAGCACACTTTATTCCTTACTTCTTCCTTATTTTATGAAATTATCTACTTAAACATTTTTGTTAGATTCATTTTTTTTCTTCCTTATCCTACTGTAGCCTCTGCATTGAATACAACCTGTGACAGAATAAAACTCTTGTTCTTTTTTAAGCAAAACAAAAATATGCTGTAACTCCTGTTTAAACCACTCCAGACAAGTGGTTTTACACTGCTGTATGCTAAGATGTCGGGAGCACTACTGAAATAGTTATTATCCTCCAGTAACTCTGTTTTCACAGAGCTCCTGAAAATACAGGTTTCAAAACTATGACCAAATTGTTGCATCATAAAGAACTGAACCATGTCGGGGAAATGACGCGCGTGTATTCACTTAAGCTGTGGCAGATACAAGGCAGTCCTATTCCTCTTAGTCCTACGATGCCTACTCTTCTCTGAAAATAACTCCATATCACCTGCAAAGCCTCACACCTGCGCTTGGCCACCTTCCTGCCCATTTTTACCAGTGCGGGGACCCACACACACTCCTGAGAGAGAACATTCCGAACCCTCCTCCCGGGAAAAACTGCCCACTTATTCCTCCCCTTTGTTCCCTGTCATTGAAGCAGTTCTCACTCAGTTGTCACTACGTGACAAGTCCTTCCCACTGACGCCACGAGGGCCCGGCTCCTGTAGGAACATCTGGCGAAGTCCAGCTCCGCCACACCGCCTGGATTTACCCTTGTTCACACAGTAAATCTTCTTTCCAAAGAACCTTTATGGGGTTTGCAGGCCGTGCCCACATCTGCGAAACGTACGGACTCTTCCCCAAAGCATCGTGTCCATGTACCACATTCTAATGTGCTCCCCATCAGTTTATCCAGGCTTAGGTAAAGAGAGCCTAGAAATAAAGTTCTGGATTAGTAGCTGACGGGATATCAAAGATCTGTGTCATATTCCCTTAAAATCAAAGTCAACGTAAGCCGTAGGTAACACATCCCGATTACCAGCATAGGATTTTCCCAGCTGAGTACCTCTGGCACTCCTGGAAATACCATTTAGGCCCTGAAAGAAAAATTTTCCCCCTTAATTTATCACTACGGAGCAAATCTCTTCTACTCATGTTTCAGGTGGAAGTAGTTCCTCAGCCTCTTCTCCAGCAAAGCACGATCCGAGCGTAGGGTCTCTCCAGTAATGAATACCAGTGCAAGGAATTCACGTCGCTGCTCGCAGTGATCTGGATTTTCCTTGACAGGTCCTTTTATATCAAGATCATCCAACATTCCCAACTTCTCTTTTTTCTTTTGATTCATTGGAAGGAGTTTTTATTATTAACATTTATTCTTTCAGCCAGTTGCTCAACAATGTTTGGCCTGTCTAGATGTGGTTTTACATTTAAGTCTCTGGTTTTACTTTGAAGACACTGTGGGCCAATAATTGCACATGAAGATTTTGAAACTAAACATATACCATATCAAAAGGGTGGGTTTCTGCATCATTTAAGCATGAATTAATCCGATTTAAAAAATGGTGGTAGAAAGTGTTAAGGGAAGAATTTTTGCTTTTCTAGTAAGTCTCACAAAAGTGTCAAAAATTATAGAAGCAAAAAAAAAAAAAAGGACAGATGCTCTTACAAGGGTGGAGCACATCTCTATGAAGGCAGGTTGAGGGAGACCTTAGATCCCCTTCCAGTCCCTCAAGGGGCTCCA
>JAOXJK010000012.1:157906982-157919101 GCA_025774025.1 Xenus cinereus
TTTTGTTTGTTGTGTGGGTGTTTATTTTTGTCAGAGTTAGGTTGATGGTTGGACAAGATGATCTTGAAGGTCCCTTCTAACCTAGAAGATTCTATAATGGTAGTCTCTTGCTTGGACCTTCCCAACCTGCTAGAGGGTAATAGTCTTACAAGGTCCCAGTCATCGAAAGAGAACCCCAGGCAGTTCCTGCCTCCTGATCATCTCCAGCCAGCATGGATCTCACATGGGAGATGAGACCTATGGCCTCTCTCCTGCTTTAAGGTCCCACTTGCTGGATGTGGGATTAACATTTAGCGCATATTCTAATTTTTGTGCTGATTGGTGTGGTACATAAGACCCTTGAGGTGTCCCTCTGAATGAGTGGCCTTTTGTGAAGGAGCTCTCCTCCAAGGTGCTTGACCTTGGACTCTACATCTGCCCTTGCTCTTTCTTAGTAGGCGGCAACTACTGCCCCAGCCCTCTAAAATCTCCTTCTGAGTTGAGGACTCCTCTGCCAGGATGAGGACTTCCCTGCCCCCTCTCCTTTCTCCAGCCAGGATGAGCTAAAGTGGCATTTGCTTTCGTGATAGAGCGAGAGAGATCCAAAGGCACAAAACCTGAGCTGTGGAGCTGTGCCAATCCAAAGGCGGGTAAGGTGAGAGGGAAATGGCAAATGCCTCATTGATTTCAAAACTGCTACACGATCCTGCCTGGGAGCGTGTGAAGCTGTTAAAACAAAAAAGTAATGCTTTAAAAGGACACGGTGTTGATGGGAAGTTGGCATGTTGTTTTGTGCCGGCTGTTTACTCTCATACAAAGCAATCCAAATGTAGACTGGTTACCCAATGGAAACTCCTTGGCATTGTATCTGCTACTCTGAGCCTCACACAGCTCATTCCCCACCAGCTGGAGCTCTTCAAAACACCTTTCTTAGTCACCAGTGTCCACCCACATCCAGATGCCACCGGTCCTCAAAAAGCTCAAGGAGCAGGAGTCGACCAGTATACCTTTCAGGTCAACATCGAGGGCCCACGACTTGCCCTCCTGCTCTTTTTCTTTAACTTAATAAAAGGCAGAAGGAACATTGATTTGGTAACAGGTTGGTACTCAATTCCCTGGTGTTTGATTCCCTTCTCTGGCACTGTTGTCTGCCATGACAACAGGTCATGTCATTAAGGCCCTGTCCCTGTGATGGACAGTGGCAAAACAGTGCTTTTCATCCATCAAAAGCACAAGGCTGTGCACTTGCAGTGTCAAGCTTCAGCGAATCTTCTCTGTCTCTCAACATGGCCCATTAACCACGGCTTAGGACCATATGAACCACAGCCATGTAATGGCTTTTCATCAGCCAGAAACATGAGGAGAAGTATCTCATAATTATAGACACGCTGAACCTACTTCCTTATGAGTTTGGGAAATTCTTTAGCAGGATAAAGTTATCAAGGATGCTGAAATGTTCCTCTGTAATGATATATTTATAATACTATACCTATAAATCCTCTATAATGATGTGTATATACATATATATATCAGGTGAGGGATGAGAGAGGATTCACGCTAGATCAGGCCACTGGGTTTACCTTCAAACCTTCAGCGGTGCCCCTACAGCTCCTTAGCACATCGAGTTTTCTTTGTCTCTCATCTTCTCTCTTTTGGGCTCTGCTTTTGGATTGAGATCCTCAGAGTGGCCCCACTTACCTATCAGCCCTCTTACCCGCTGCCTTGGGTTTCCTCCTCTAAAAATTACCTCTCCTTGCACCAGCCTGTGAAGATCCTCACCGCTGCCAAGTAGCTTCTTAACACTGAATCTCCTTAAAATATGATTCATAAAGAGTAAAATTTATTTTGCATGGCTTTTTCTTTCTCAGATACATTTTGCTAGCCACTGTTGCTACTCTCAAAGATTTATTGCTTACCTCAATTCCACTTTCTCTGGGAATAAAATCTCTCTCATTCCATTTGAAGCTGAATTTCCTCAGTCCCCTTTCTGGTCCCAGCTAAGCCCCACTGTTTCCCTGCTTTCTCTCCCAAAGTCAACACATGACCTTGCTCAGAGCATCTCTGGGGAGTTGCTCCCTCCTGCACTGAGCTTTAGATGAGAGGAAAACCACGTTGCTTCACACAGACATCAGCTCCTGCATATGTTAGTGTCAACTCATCCAAAGACTGTTGGACAAATTCCAGCACTTTATGCAAGGAATAAAAAGAAAATGAAAGGAGGTGGCAGAGGTAGGGGGAAATGCCAGAAATTGTCTGTCTTCTTTTTTTCTGACTGTAGTGTTTCTTTCCTCCTCCCCGCCCCCTTTCATTCTAATGGTTTGTGGTATTATGCTGGTTAATTCCATGCTAATTAACCTAATTGTTTATCTTTTGATGATCACTTACTGATGTGTAAGTGAGCAGAGAACTGCCAACCCTATGGCTGCCTTGAAAAGCTCTCACCACTGGCTTCATCACTGAGTTTGTATGATCAACACACAACTCTTCAGGCTATTCCTTGCTAACCAGATGGACAGCAGAGGAGAGCCCTAGCTGCCCAAGGAAGTGCTCTACACACTTGAAGGATACACTCAATGGAAGACAACATTTTATCCTCGTACTGTTCCCAGTGACATGCAGGGGAATGAAGCACAGAAGTCCTCTTCAAACCTAAACAAAGCAACAAGGCAAAAATACAGCAGCTGCAGCAGTTGAAGTCAGAAAAACCTTTTATTAATTTTTTTTCTAATGCGTCTGTGACTTCATAGCTTTTATGCTGCAAATTTTTTGAGATGATGTCTTTTACTGATAGTCTTTTATACAGCACTGCAGTGTTAGCGCGTTACTGGTAATGTAAATGTTATCCTCATGTCTCAGAGCAGCAGCTATCAGTGGAAACTGCTTCATTTCCTTTGGGCTCAGTTGGATGAGATGACCTGAGGCAATTTATCAGCTCTCAGTCTCCAAAAAAGGTCCTGCAACCTTCCACATCCCCCTGCTTCCTCCCTCTGCTCTTACAGACTCTTTTGAATCAGCAATGGTGCTCTCCAGTCCCCTTGGTGATCTCATTTATCTCACTCAAATGCCAGAAAACAGGGGCTTATTAAAAAAACTGTGTGGTTTTTCAAGCCAAGTGAGTGAGCTGCGTCATTTCACTTCGTCTGGGTACAGTCAGAGCAATGTTACAGTGATTGCAAACATCATACGCATTTACCTGGCTAAACTGAGATGCGAAAGGCGGCCACACGTTCACGCTGTCTGTTGGAAAGGGAAATATAATTAGGCAATTTAAGTCATACTGAAGCTTTTCTCTCCCATTTAAAGGACAGCTGATGTTCACCCAGCTAGCTGCTGTGTCTCAGGTAAAAGTGGTAGCCAGCTGAGAAGTGACCACTTTTAGATAGTTCTTAGAGTCACAAGCTCCTTTTGGTCATAGCTTATCACCATCACAATGAAATCCCAGGTCCTGGCTGTTTTGCACCATTCCTTTAAAAATCCAGTAGCAAGTTCTTGAGACCCCTGCACCTCCCAGACAAAGAGGGGAGTCCAGCAAACAAAGGCAGTCGCTGCTTCCTAAAAGGAGCAGGAAAAACAGTTTGTCTTGAAAGGCAAAGAAACTGGACCCGATGAATCATCTCATCTCTACTTTCTTAATAAATACAATACAGCAGCACTTTGTGCAGTCTCAGATGTCTACCTCCCATTAGACTGCATGACCGAAGGACCTGTGCTGAGGGAAGGGGGGGGGAGAGCAAAAAGGTAGTCAGGGGAGAGGTGAATTTCAAGCTTTAGGTTTAAAAATAAATAAATTAAAAAAAAGTATTCCTTTGAGCCAAAGACATTACTTTGTGGAAGGAAAGGCTGTTGGCTGCTTGCAAGAGCCCAAGTCCAACTGCAAATACAAAAACTTAAATGCTGTCTCAATGTCATGGTCAGGTTACAGCAGGAATACTGTTGTTGTTTTCCCTTCCTTCTTCCTGATGACACATCTATTCACACTGCACCTACCTGGTTTCAAAGAGAGAGGCCAGATCAGTCCATTGATCCCTCCCTTGCAGATCTCTTCACTCCACACACCAAAACTTTGCCAGGAATCCCCCTGAGCCCCATGCCTTGTCTCTAATTTGAGATCTATTTGCAATAGTTTTCTCAAAATCTTATGTTCTGGTGCAACAGGCAATGAGATTCTTCTCCCAAAACTGTTTTTGAACAAGAGGACTGAGTGTACTGGTGTCATCCAACTCCCACTGTGGAATCGTGCTAGTTCTGCACATCAAAATATCAAGCAAGTATTGGTAAACTGCTGAGGATGGTGCAGAACAACTAGAAGTATTTAAGAAGTCAGGAGGGAGACGAGATTAAAAGGAAACAATATGCACAATTTGTCTAATCTATGACTAAGGGGACCAGAACTGTCTACAAGCATTTGCAGAATGCAAAAACAACAAAGAATGAGAAAGATTGGTTTAGAGTGGAACAAAGAGTATTATTAGGAGCAGTGGGAAGTGAAAGAAAGTATAGCCTGAATTGCTTAAGAGTTTAATGTATTCCACTGTAGACATTTCTATTATATAATGGTCTTTTAAAACACTTTATCTTTTTGTGGAGAACTCTGGCCTTTTCCAGAAATATCTGGTGTTTGGTGTTTTTTTTTTTTCAGAATATCTGATCATAATTCATCATCCTTTTTTTTAAAAATAGAAACGATTAAAAAAAACAATTCTGGCTTTTAGTGGCTGACTTGGAAAGCAATGCCATCTGTAGTCTTATTTTTAATAAAAAAGGACTATATGGTAAAAGGCTTGTGGCTGGAGCCCACTCTAATGCTTGGGAAAGGCAGAAGGGATCCAAGAACTCCTCTGGACACACTGAATCCCTTTTAGAGACACCTCAGAAACAGGACCGTGAAGGCCAAATATCAGGGAGTTAATGGCAGAGAAATGAATTGGTCAAACTCCTCAGAGCAACAGTCACTGCAAGAGAAAGTCATCCTCCCAAAAATTTTATTCAGTGCCTTAATGACTTTATATATATATATGTATGTATATGTACATATATATACAGACCCACAAAACACATATATTTACTCACACATATATATACACACACATACATAGGGAACAGGTGTTTTTCACAGGGATTTTTATAGGAAATTAATATCATACTTGCCAAATCTGGGTGGCAGAAGGCTGTATTGGGGGGGATTTTTTTTTTCTGGTGGTATAACATATGAGGTTCCCCGCACCAAGCTGATGCAAAGTGTTCCAGAAGGCTTTCTGAAGGTCTTGAGGCAAAATAGCTGCATAAATAGGTAGTAGACAGACAAACAGACAGACACATGAACTATGCTTGCTCCAACACCTTTCAAATGGACATCACTTTGAAATGCTTCACAGAAAAACCTTTTCTGATCAGCTTTAACATTTGGATTCATAGTAATTTTGTGGGTTTCCTGAAGTCAAGATGAAGTCAGCAGCTGATTCATAAAACACAGCCAGCACTTTGAATTAAATCAAAATACACTGAAAGAGGTGTTCCCTCTCGACCAAAGGACTTCAGGACAGCCTTTTCTCCAAGTGAAGTTCAGTTCATGGTCTGATTTTCTCACTTAAAGTGATGTAGTTAGCATACAGGATGAAAAGTTCATTTAAAACTTAAGACATTGGGCATTGAGCCAATACTTGAGAACGTATTTCTCAGATAGTCAGATCCCCATAGTGGCCAACAAGCCTGGTCCTGCTCCGCTGAAGACAGTGACAACCTCTTTAAACCACAAAGATGCTAACAGTGTTCTTCCAATATAATGGACATCCAGTAGTTGACTACAGGTAATGTTGGAGGGAGAAAATCACTCCTATCTACAAATTCAGCTCTTGTGAGAACATTGCAAGGTGAACCTTGCTCCTAAACTGTGATCTCTCCAGCTCTTCACTTCTGTTCCTGTTGACTCTACAGAAAATCTCAGGACAGCAGATGCCTCTGTTTTCTCTGTCCTCTGCTCAGAGACAGGTTTTGCTAACCTCTTCCCTCTGAGTCCAGTCTAACTTTAGGAAAAAATAATCTCTGCCATAGCATGCTTCCTGCCACGTTCCTACTGGCCTCCCTCAGCCATGTGATGGGATGTAGATTTAGGCCAGATTTGGGTTGTATCACCCTTTGCATCAGGCTGTGGTAGGAACAACCCAAAGTACCCCATCATCCCACAGCCACAAAAATGCCTGAATGAAACTTCGTATCAAAAGGCAGCTGTTTCCTTCATGTTGTGTGTCTATGTTCAGTCATGGGACAGGCTACACATGTGCAACCCCATCGTATGGTCTGCTATGCACATCTAATCTCGGAGTATATTCATTTTCCCTGGAAAATGCCTGTTTTTTCAAGTGGGTGACAATACTTCCACTCACCTGAGCAGGAAGGATTTGAGAGAGGGAGAAGATATCACAAATTTTAGGTGTTTACAGTGCAGGCATTGCTGCACTGAACCAGAGTTGTCCAGCCAATTAAGAGGGATTCATATGGTCTGCTCGAGCCTCTCTGCCTTATGTGACCTTCTCCCTTAGCTCTCTGTGGTGGTATCCAGACAAATCACCTCCTACACGCACTGACTAATTACCGTTCTTTGCCCAATTACCACATACCAATCCTCCAAGCAAAAGCAAAACATCTGCACCCACTGAAATGATGGCCATGAGCTGAATCCAGAATATGTCTCCTGTTTCCTGTTCTCCTTGTAGTAAATCTGTGCTAGTCAGAGCCGTGCTTTCCCGTTCGAGTGCGTAATCAAACAAGAGCTGACAATAAACACACCCAACTGTGTTTCAGCTACTGCAGCCCCCTGAAACACAGTGTGGAGTAGAGGAGCTGACACAAGAAAGCCAAAGTGATTTCAGTCCCAAGCTTTATTATATGCCCTACTTAATTGCTTATAATTCACATGAGGAAAATAATCATTTTTCCTTTCTTTCTTAATTGCACTCAAGTATTAAGAATCCAACTGCATTTTTCCCCTTTCAATCATTGGACCCAACTGTTATTATGACACAGCTTTTTTCGGTATTATTCTGCTATTGATTTGCATGGTGGATGGTTTATATTGCTAATTAGCATCTATTAAAGCTGGTATCCCATTCAAGTCTTGATGAATGGAGATGAAAAGGAATAAGGCATCAGATTAAATCAGAGCATGAGAAACTGAGTTCTCTTTTACTGCCCGTTGGGAATTATTTTGAAGTCGAACTTGAATGTTCCTGTATGTGTGCATGTGAGTATTATATATGCACCTTATGTCATTGTTATTTTGGTAGTTAACATGTCTCTCAAGCATGTCTTCCAAGGTCAGGGTACTGTAGAACATGAGTCATCATATTGGGCTCATCTGGGTACAGTATCCTGTCTCCAGGGTCCAATGAGCAATCACAGATTTCCAGGGAAAAACATAAGCACTGAACAAAAATAAGAGTAATATATGACCAGTATCCACCAATTTTAAGTTCAGGAACTTTCCAAGCCAGAGGTGTACCAGTCATAGAATCATAGAATGGTTCGGGTTGGAAGGGACCTTAAAGATCCTCTAGTTCCAATCCCTCTGCCATGGGCAGGGACACCTCCCACTAGACCAGGTTGCCCAACACCCCATCCAACCTGGCCTTGAAACATCTAGTCCTTGCTAGATGTCCTAAAAATATAGTTACTGGGCAAAGATATCTTGGGAAAGCAGAAAGTTTACAACCTGTGCAAATGGGAGAAGCAAAGGAAAGATCCTTTTGCCTCTTCGTGGAGATAAGGAACTAAGTCTTGGAAAGACTAAAGGTCAGTACTTCAAAAATTACGATTATTATATATGAAAGGGGCCTGCAAGTGGCATCAGTGCTGATGGGAAAGTGGTTTCCAGGGCCAGCCTATCAGGTGGACTCTGAGAAGCTCCATATGACTGAGTCTTGTAGAGTAGAAGAACACTTTATTTAATAAATCCAGAAAGGTATTGTCAAATCAGTCCTTAAATACTCTAAACACTTTGCTAAGATGTAGGTGCCCTTGAAAATAGAAGCCTGATGCCCTGGAGTTCACGAAGATGGAGATGATAGATCCAGTAAGCCCAAATAAACCCAAAGCTCCAGGTTTGACAGGCAGGCTTTGACATCTGCACTGCAGCACCCTTTGCTGACATTCTGAAGGCTCAAAGCGTTGACAGGAGGAGTTGCATTCTGGAAAATGTTGCAATATGGCAGAAGGTAAGAGGACCATATGATGAAGCTGAAAGCTAAATTATGGTGGTGATGGGTTTGGCCAGCAAAAGATTTGGGACAATAGCAAAGAGATTAAATCCTGATACGAGAATCTTTCCCTACAAAAAATGTGAATCAGAAATTTCTCTTTAACAGGGCATTTAAAAAAAAAAAACAAACAAGAGAAATATCCTGCCCCTTCAATTTCCCAACCCTTCCTCTGTCTGAGACCCTCAATTCTGGGGGTGAAGGGAGGCACAGGTACCTTTCTTGTTATATATGAGATGGCATAAAACCCAGCAGGTCTTTTATATAAACACTCAGAGAGAACAAACCACTCTTGTTATTCTATCCCATGCTGAAAAATCAACTCCAGCCCTTATCCTGTGTCTTTCCTTTTTCCTTTTAAGTCTGACCTCTTGGTGGGATACGTCAAAAATTAGTCTGCCTCCCAGCTCCATGCAGTGAGGTTTCCCGTCTTTATTTGAACAAAACATTTCCATGTTTTCACATGGAAGAAGACTCCATATGTGGTATAAACTGGCATAGCTGCAAAAAAGCTGGTGACCTGGGCTATCAAATACGAGCTCTGGTGCTGAAATGGTGTTCCCCTTAATTACTTCATCATCCTCTGCATTAGTTGTGTTTTCTTGATATTGAACAATAATTTCAGTGGCTGGAATTTAAATTCAGGATATCCTCCTCTATCCCTGATAGACACGGAGAATAGACATCACCTTCCTCTCTGAGGAAACATTTTGCATTTTAGAGGATCACGACACGCAGTCTTTGCATGTCTTTCCCCTTGCTCCCCCGCTAAATAAACACAAGAACAGTAAAAGTCATTAAAAGATTCAAATGCAAAGTGGATACACAAGGGAGAAACTAGATGATCTTGGCAACTACCTATTTTTTTAGAGAGTTATAATGAAAAAATTGCTTTTTCACATGCTCGGTAACTTGGCTGTGAAACTCCCCGCCACAAGATGTCTTTGGCCAAGATCTCACTAAAGCTTTGACCTGCTGGATGCTGATACCAGCAACCAGAGTTTCAAAAGCTAATATTAGGAAGTCCAGCATGGCTTTAGGAAATGTTATTAAACCTCTTCCTTTGGCAGAAATCTATTTCAAACTCGAATCAACATTTTAGAGCTGAAGCAATGCCCCACACCTACCATTCACAAGAATGTTTGCGTCTTCTTGCTAAAGACCTGGCATCATCTGAATTTCAGTGAGGGGACTGCCTGTAGAAAACCATACAAGAGGGGGAATTGGTTGTGAGCTGAGACCACTGGTTTACTGGTTTTCATGCTAACATGGCTGTCTGCTTGTCTGTGTCTTTTAACAGTGTTTGCAAACTGCTTTCTGCAGGAACAATCTGTTCGTTCAGAACAGTTCGTAAGTAACTGCAGTGGGGCTTTGCTCCAAGTCTGGATGCTTTTGTAACTAAAATGACATACATTCCAAATCAGAATAATTTGGATAGATTACAGACTCCAAGGTCTTGATGAGCTGAATTCAAGAGGGGCTGAATGACCCACTGAAGAGGCTCTTTTTATGTTGAATATAGAGGGTTCTTGGACAACCCCACCTAAAGCTCCAGGCATTTCTGTCTGTACTGACAAGATCTCCAGTAGCTCTGGTTGGCATATACATTAGGACATCAGATTATGGGTGTTTTTATTTGGACCCAAACCCCTCCAGTATTTTGTTACCACAGTTTCAGACACTCCATCAAGGACTGCAAACCACAGCTCAGGTAAGCTGGTGGAAGACAGGCAGAGAGAGCAGGAGGCCATTTTTGCTCATAGCCTGATCCAAGGATGTTCCTTTAAGCCCATTCCTGAGGGTATCATATATTCTAAAGTGGTTTTGAGCTGGATTTACTATGGGTTGACATGGTCATCCTGTGTCAGTGCCTCTTGCCCTTTCTGTATGTCGTCCCAGGAACTTTTGAACTCAATGCCTGAATTGAGGGAAATAAGCTTCATTAACTCAGATACTAACAATGTCACTGTTTTTCTCTCTTTGCTAACTCAAAAAGATGAGTAAGATCATTTACCTCTTCAAATAAGGATAACAAATCTTATTTTACACTCTGGCAGTGAAAGGGTAGGAGAGAAAAGCTATGACGACTAATCTTGGTTTATTCAATGGAAGACTAAGAACCATATTTTCTTCGACAGGCATGTCTCTAAGATGAAAGACAAGTCTCTAGTCTCTTTTTGGAAATCCTAGTAGAAACATAGCTGCATATTGAGGATACAGCACATGTTTATGAGTGTAACATAGGTCTGGATGACTGGTAGATCAGTTGTCCAACCTGTGGTGTGTTAATCACTAGATATTCTGCAAAAACATGGAACAGTACTTGGCAAATGATGGCAAGAAAACCCATCGATGAGGAGAAAGGCTGATACAACAGTCTGCATGAGAGTGAATAAGCCAAAGCTGTGGGGATATAAACCAATACATAGAGACTTAAAACTGAGATTAATTTTTAGGTATCTAACAAACAAAAGCCACTATGGCAACACTATGCAAAATTTCTGTTCTGAAAAGCTAGCTGGCTGTTATGTTAAAGAAGGTTATGAGTCCCTGGTGTGAAAGAGCAATTCTTGTGTTCCTTTGTTCATGGTACTTATGCTCCTTAGAAAGTTTTGGGCAGAGAAGTTGGAAGCAAACCAGTTCGTTTGACTAATCATCTACTGAACACTCTATCAAAGGAATCTTCCACTTCCATCTGTGGAATGAAAACAAAGATAAAACAAGGGAGACTTGGCTGGGTGGGGAAGCCAAGAATGATGAGAAGCTAGGAAACTCGCAGAAAACATGTTACCAAGCATCATGAAATAAGGAAGGAAAGAGACTTCTCCCCAAGGATCCCAAAATGCAGTTTTCTGGCAATCCAGAAAATATTGGGAACTGCTGGACTAATGATAGGACAAAAGGACATGTTTTCTAAGATTGTGGTGAAAGGACATCTCTGTTTCCAAACCCATTTTTTCCCCCTTTTCCCCAGCAGATACAAAGATGTTTCCGTAAACAGCATCTTTATCTAGCATGAATTCAGGATATAATACCTTCAGAGATGCAAAGACAACTTAATGTCCTTTTTTGTGTGCTCACTTTAATTCCAGTTTGGGAAAGTTCCACTTTAAATCTCTGTCTGACTCTAGACCCCACCACATCAGCACTGAAAGGTCTCTCCAAGCCCTTCCAGCCATCTTGTCACCAGTTCTACCACGTTCTAGCGATGGTCAGCACGTTGCCTCTCCTTGCTCAGCCAGACAAGTTTCATGCCCTGAGATGTTACCAGAATGAGTGATATCTGTCTATGACAATTTAAGTCAACCATTCCAAGGCTGCTCTTTATAACTGTGAACCAAGGGGCAAAACAGGAGGTGTACAGGTTTTTTAAGTAAGTGGCAGGGTAGGAATCCAGTTTTGGTAGCTCAAGGGTAACTCTCAGCATTGCGGAGAAGGGAAAATTGGAGGATAACTGGAAAAGTCTGCAGGGATCCTGTTGATACAGCTACTAGACTGTGCCTAAAAGTCTGTAGAAACAGGTATATGTTTGTGAGTTTATTTATATAAATATCTCCATGGGTCCCCAATCATTTGAATAGCTTGATACATTTGTGTTGACTCTTAATTGGTAGATTTTGTGAACTTTGCTTTTTCTTTTTCTAATTTCTTTTGTGTTGTAGTAGAGACTCATCTGTTACGTGCTCCAGCCCCTGCGAGATACCAGCAGGTGAAATCTGCCCTTTGGTCTAATGCAAAAATAATGATTCACTGGAGTAACTGCTTTGGTTCCCACAGTATTATAGAGACAACCTTTCACTTCATCCATAAGTCTTTTCTTTCTTTCTTTCTTTCTTTCTTTCTTTCTTTCTTTCTTTCTTTCTTTCTTTCTTTCTTTCTTTCTTTCTT
>JAOXJK010000012.1:157934702-158001980 GCA_025774025.1 Xenus cinereus
ACACCTCCCACTAGAGCAGGTTGCTCAAAGCCCCATCCAGCCTGGCCTT
This sequence comes from Xenus cinereus, assembly GCA_025774025.1. Taxonomy (NCBI): domain Eukaryota; kingdom Metazoa; phylum Chordata; class Aves; order Charadriiformes; family Scolopacidae; genus Xenus; species Xenus cinereus. The sequence goes on from JAOXJK010000012.1 coordinate 157,934,752, forward strand.
GAACCCCTCCAGGGATGGGGCATCCACAACTTCTCTGGGCAAAAAATTTTGTGAGTGAGGCTTTTTCTGACACAACCCATCTCTGGGTATAATTACAGACAAAGGCTGGAATCCAGCTCGGCAGCAGCTGCTGACTGGCACCGTAGTCTTGCTTTATAGCTCTTGAGCGGTGGCTGAGCATATGCATATTCATAAGCAGCGTGTTGGGAGCAGTGATAAGAGGTTCAGAGAGATTCATTCAATAAAGTCCAGATCACACAGCCACCAGCCCAAGTGCGTGGGTCTGATCTTGAGTGAAAGAATCATGGTGGGGGAGGAGAGGGAGAGGTAAAGTGAGAGAACTTGGCACAGAGAACAATGGAGTAAAGAAGCATTTCAGTTCACGCCACAAAGCAAATCCCAGGGCACAGAAGAGGTGCAGTGCTGCAGTTAAACACCGCAGTTGATTGTAAATAAACAGTAGTTCAAGGAAAACTTTCAATGACTTTCAAGAAAAAGAGGGATTTTGGCTTGGTTCAGGAAGCAAGCTCCCATGGGAAGGAAGGAGCTGATACAAGCCAGCAACAAATATCTGTGTCTTCACATCCCACAGAGGAGTGGTTGTGCTCGCACGGCGATAGCTGACAGTGCCTGGGACAGCCTAAGCACAAGTGCTTGCTCAGGGCTGCTCTTTAGACTGTTGTCCTGCAGTTGGGACCCTACAGACAGATGCACCCCACCGAGTCAATGCAAAGATTTAGTGTAGAGCCATCAAGATCTCTTGTAATCATTCTAAATCGAGGGGAAAAGAGTCACCTGCTTCTAACTTGGCTCTTCGGGTGCAGTGAGTAGTGAAATCTGTTACCCATGGGTAAGATCCTTGTATCCAGAAACACATTGTTTGCTGAGATATGCTATGGACAGAAACATTTGGAGAGAGTGTGTGGCCGTGCCCACCTGCTCTGGAGAACTCCTGCAGAGCTCTAATGAATTTTTCCAATGCATGCTCTAAACCATGCCCATATTTGTGTGTTGCATGCTCTCCCAGGCTTTCTGTGAAGTCTACTTTGGTGGTAAATAAGGGGAATGCCAACAGGAACAACCCCAGCACTGAGATACCAGTCTACCACACAGGGAAGCCAAATACACAGCTTGCACCCAGCAGCAGCTTCTCTTTATTATTATAGATATTACAGTAACATTTAGCTCTGACTGGGGTCCTGTTGTGCCGGGCTCTGCGTACACATGTAATGAGGCAGTTTAGGAGAGATTCGTCAGACAAATAGAGCCATCTGTGACAGTCACCCTGAACTCCCTTTGCAATCAACAGGCACTTCCAGAGGGTAATTCCTCTCGTCCTAAAGTAGCCAGCTAAACAAGGAGAGATGAATCATGTTTTAAAACGCCTGATTTTCTCCCTCTGTTGAGGGGTGGTAGAGTGGTAGATGTTTAAAATGCATTTCTTTACACGTGTTAGAGATGAATCACATATTCTTCTCCTTTCACAGGTGCTGAACTTGGGTGTGACAGCGTTTGCTATTGGCCACACAGTAAGTGGCAGATGACTGTTTCTCTGCCTATTCCCATGGTGTTAAATTCATCCAAGTCTGCCTTTCTTCTTCCCAGGAAATATTTTCCATTCAGGCAACTCAAAGCAGCCTGCAAACACGAAAAAATTCTGCCCTGTTCCTCTGGGATAGGCACTTGGTGCAGACCCAGAAGGAGATTTTGGCTCTGTCCATGCTTGGAGACAGCACGCAGAAATGGTCATTTCCTAGAGTCCATTAGCACCAGAAAAAAAGCAAACAGTGCAAGTGTGGGTCTCTCTGCACCCTCAGGTATCTAAAAACCTGCAAGATCCTAATTTACAGGTGGGTCAATAGTGTGGTTAGATGTTGTTCTCAAAGGAGACAGGGTAGTATACTGGAGGTTAAGAATTTTGGTGTCCTTGGAGGCAAAGACAGAGAATCAGCTCTGAGCATTGGCTTCCCAAGGGGCAAATCAGGAATAACAAATAGGTGTTGGACTTGGACAGAGTGGCTGGGAGAGAGAATTGCAAAATGCCTGCTGGACCTTTAAGCAAGAGCTTGCTGTAGGATGCCAACATCTGGGCAATCCCCTTGCCTCACCGGTGGGGCTAAGGCTCCCTTTTGTTGCATTCAAGGGGCACATTTTAATGAGAAGTAACTATGTTAATTACTTGGGGTGTTCCTTCCTGATAAGTCCCTTTCAGAGCTGCTTGGTAAATGGGTCCCTTTTCAGGCCACATAGGCACTTTAAAATATCCCCAGACACTCACTTGCTGCCTAAGAAGAAATCCTCTGTCCCAGCTGCCTGCTAAAGAAAGGCTGCACACTCTCCACGTCTAACATCATTGCAACCCAGAGCCTAATTATATAGAAAAAAAATCACAAGAGCATCTACAGTAGTCTAAGGGAATCTCACCTGGGGATAAGACTTTGCCTGGGGACCCTGTGATATGATGTGAACCAGTTGAAGTAGGGAGGAAGAACTTTGAAATTTTGCATGACTTTTTTATATTGGGTTGAGCTGATTAGCCTGGGATCCTTGCTTTTCCAGACTGGGAGAGGTTTCCTTGAAGGTCTCCAATATGTAAGTTATAAAGAATACAGCATTGTCCACAGGATCTCCTAGATTATATACAGATTATATACAGATTATATATATATTATATAATTTTCTCTTTCCTTAGCACTTAATAGCGTCACAGGCAGTTTGCCTATAAGACTCGGCTATAACCAGAAAAAGAAGTACCTCCTCCAAAAGCAGCTATGGCTCAGTCTTTTCCTGCCTTTTCACAAAATGCGCTTTCAGTCTGGCAAGTCCAGAGGAATATCAAAACATAGTGCCGTGCTGAGTTTTACCTCTTTGCAAACCAGCAAGTGAGTTACAACTTGCTTTTATCTTCATTGAAGACCTTACGGAAGGTGCTGTGCTTAGAGCCTGAGAGTTACTGTAACGAAGGGGAAAAAAATAATCACATCAAAGCTGGCATTCCCTTTGGTGAGAAATCGTATTATAGGTGCATGAGGTGTGCCCTAAAGCCTCTCCCCATTTACTTCTCTATCTTCTTTCTGCTGCGGAGTTCTCCAGGGCTCATTCATCATGAATTCTGCTGTTTCATGGAAATGACCCATGTTGGGCTGCACCAGGATGGCGGTGTCTACTTGGATTACCTTTGGGAAGGTGCTAATGAGAGGTGGCAGGGCTATTACGGAGGTGAGCAGCTCTGGGGAAGAGCTACGTTTCAGCTGAGCACACCTGGGATGGCCAGAGCTGACAGTGATCACATTATGCAATTAAAAAGCGAAGTTCAGGAAGCGTCAAGCCGTGCAGTGCTTGGTCTGTGAAGCATCCAGGAGAGTCTCCTTCACATCCCATTTATTGTGGGAGGGATACAACTCTGAAGTGACATCCCTTTTTACTCATCTACATTCACCCATTAGAAACAGGATGCACAAACTGAAGGCCACTCTGACTAAGTGCAACTCCTGCTAAATACTTTCAACGAGATTTAGAATTATAGAATCGTAGAATGGTTGGAGTTGGAAGGGACCATAAAGATCATCGAGTTCCAGCCCCCTTGGCATGGGCAGGGACGCCTCCCACCAGACCAGGTTGCTCAAAGCTCCATCCAGCCTGGCCTTGAACCCCTCCAGGGATGGGGAAGCCACAGCTTCTCTGGGCAACCTGTTCCAGTGCCTCAGTACAGAATTTCTTCCTAATATCTCATCTAAATCTCCCCTCTTTCAGTTTAAAACCACTACCCCTCATCCTATCTCTACACTCTCTGATAAAGAGTCCCTCCCCATCTCTTCTGTAGGCCCCCTTTAGGGACTGGAAGGGGCTCCAAGGTCTCTTCTCCAGACTGAACAACCCCAACTGCCTGTCCTCACAGCAGAGGGTCTCCATCCCTCAGATCATCTCCGTGGCCTTCTCTGGACCCGTTCCAATAGGTCCATGTCCTTCTGATGTTGGGGGCCTGAGAGCTGGAGGCAGCACGGGGCGGGGGATGTCCCCAGAGTGGAGTAGAGGGGCAGAATCCCCCCCCTTGCCCTGCTGGCCACGCTGCTGGGGATGCAGCCCAGGATGCGGTTGGCTTTCTGGGCTGCGAGCACAAATTTCTGGCTTTAAATCCAGTAGGTTTTCCCAGTAACTTTCACTCTTACTTGTCTTAGGAGGTGTTGGGAGATGGGGCAGTTGTCAATAATTCAGTGCTAAACTGGATTTAAGTAAGACAGGTCACACAAGGAACAGAGGGAGCAGGTGCAGCTCAATGGGGTGGGGATCTTTCATTCGTCACATAAAGTTAGATCCAAATCCAGGGCCTGGAAGCCAAGCACAGATACAAGAAGACTAAAAATATGGTACAAACATAGGTTATCACAATAAATAACCATGGGGATAGAAAATCTTTTCTATCAGTTAGGTCGTTCTGAAAAGGTTGGGAGTATTTCAAAAGATCATTGTTGCTGAAGCACTCTCTGTTGGGTGCATGTAGGAATTGTTGGGAGGATTTAATAATCTGTATCATGAAGTAGGTCAGGCCAAAATTTGCAAAAGTTAGGAGAGGCTGTTCTGAAGTCAGAAAGTCTTCTCTAGCTTTGCACCTTCCTCGGGCTGGATAAAAACAGTTCACATATGAAGCCCATGATCTGTAATGGTCTTTTGAATGAATCACTTCAAAATGACCCTGCACTTTGCCAAGATCTCTGTTAGTGCAGACGAGTCAAACCTACCTCTTCGTTCATAAAACGAAAGTCCACCTTTCCTTTTGTTTTTCTTCTTTGTTCTGTTGTTGTTGTTGTTTGTTGTTGTAATATTACACCAACAGCCTGATTCAGCCCTACAGAGAATGAATTTACCCCTATTGAATTCTACAGCTGAGGTGAGCTTTGGCTGTATATTTTTATAAATGTTCTGTTACAGCCAGTGCAGAACAAACAGTTGATTCAGTTGTCGAATACCATTTAAAATACCAAGGATATTGTGTTGTCCTGCATTTACCAGTCAAGAAGGTTATGGATGGCAAGGGAATTGACATCCTGGAGTAAGCACAGGATATTTTTTGCAAGGAAAGCTGTAGATCAGGGTGCCTTCTGTGTAATTGCAGGCTGAGCTCACATTCATGCCTCAATTTGGAGTTAAAAATATTATATGAAGAGCTAGTGGCAATGACATACCATCACCTAATTTAAAATCAAATCCAGTTTTATCACTGACTTTCTAGAAAGCTCACTAGTTAAAATAGGCATAAAATGATGGAGTATTATGTGGCAGAGAAAAATAACCAAACAATCTTTTAGAAAAGAAAATCTGAAGTTGGAAATAGAGTGAACTTGGTTTTATTAGTTTTTCTTCTCAGGTCTGACAAATTTAACACGGCTGTAATAATAATAATTTGCTTTACCACCTTTTACTTCTACCAAACGGTCCCTATCTTTCCATATGCATAAGATGCCAGCTGGAAGTGTGTGTTGGGTACTGACATACAAATTATTAGCACAACATGTATTTTTCTTTCCTTGAGAATGTCTATATCAAGCCTGGAACAGAGTGTATTATTCCTGTTCGTATTTATCTCATTAGTGTGTTTACATATTGACTCTGCTTCCTCCTCAAGAAAACCTCGCAACAGAGAATTCCAGGGCCAGATTCTCATTCTTTCTTTCCTTGAATACAAATCTTAACCTTAAGTGTATTTTTTCTACAATTTACAAAAACCCATAACAATTCCATGGGTATGAATATCAATTGTCTTCAAAACATTTTGGTTCAATGTTAAATGTCTTTTCACTATGCACTGTGAATGACTTTCCCTAAAGAAGCTGAAAGAGAATATATATAATATTGTGGAAAACTCAGAAAGCAACAACAGCTAGACTCAATTTTGATTTAGGATTCACCCAAAAAAGAGCATTCTGGCTAACAACAGATGAGTTTGCACCTCCCAGCCACTGCTTCATTTCAGAGCTCTCGTGTCTTTCCTTTTTCCCATCCATTCGATTGAAATGTCTTTTAAAACCAGGTCTCTTTGATGTTATATGAACCATACATATATACAGCTGAGTCTGGCTACCTTGGCTGAACAAGGCAAAATATAAATTTATGTATATATAAAAATTGCCTTCTGATTTAATCCAGATCTACATTCAGAATCAGGTACACGTAGGCTGTGGCATGTGTTTGTGTTGCAATTTTATTTTTCTCCAGAGGGGATGAGTAAGAAAGGGAGACAAGATAGCAGCTTTTTCTTAACTTTCTTTTCCTTTGCACCAAAATCACCTTTAAACCAATGAGAGCTCTTTAAGTATTGAGAACTGAGCTCTGCTTGCTTTCTGCTGGCTCACAGGTTGTCTACTCACTGGAAAGTCACTTTGCTGCTTCTAGGTAACCTCTGGACACATCTCTAATAAAGTCTAAATCTATTTTTGTTGTCAGTTGGGGTTTGGTTTTTGTATTTTGGCCTTTTTATACCAACATGTCCTGTTGGTGAGAAGCACCAGAACTAATTCATGTCCAGTCAAGGACCTAATACTTTCCCTTATGAGCCCCAGGTAGTGATTATTCCTTTGAACAAGGCACTGGTGGATAAGGCTACATTAAAAAAAAACAATGCTGGGTGTGAAGCTAAATGGTTCTGGGTCATACTCAAGGATTGCAAACCTACTTCTTTTTGTTGTGTTTCACCACCAGGGATTTTCCTTAGTTTACTTATCATAAAAAAACCCATATCTGCTCTCTGTGACACTCCTTCCACTTACAGACGGGGGTGGCATTGCTGCTATTGGTGTTGCAGGACCACCCCACAGCCCAGAACAAAATCAAGGCTCTACGGAGCCATTGAGTAGACAAGATGAAGGGAGGAACTGGAGACCCGAGGTCTCAGAGCAGCACGGCAACAGGGCTAACAAAGGAGGCAACCCCTTCAGGCGCTCCATTCAACTCCTGCTGTCGTGGCCCATATGTGGCCTCATGCTCAAGGAAGATCTGCCTGTTACTTCTGCAGCTCCATCTGCTCCTACGTTGCTCTTTCTACAGCCCAGTCAAGGACAAGGCGAAACTGGGAGAAAAACAAGAAATGCTGGGTCTGGACCGTGGCTCACTGATGTCCAAGGCTGTCACATGATATCGTTTATTATCTGGTGGTGCTGCTCTCAGGCTTTTTGCTAGGGGATGTCCAATTTGAGGGCATCCATGGGGCTCTCCCTGCTTAATTTTGGCCTCTATTATTTTTGGTGGACAGAAGTTATAGTTTCTAGGACTGGAGTAAGATCCTCTTTCTCCCCCTGGAAAGAGCATCCTGGTCTCTTTATCTCTTTTCTCTCCTGCTGGCCCTGTTCCTCATGCACATACCCAATTAAGTCCAGAGATGCTCTTTCATTAGCAGAGCTGAACTAACGTCACCTGTTTTCCCCTTTATCATTTTGATAAGCTCCATCTGTCCCAGGGGGAGGCAGGGAAGAGTTTCAGAGTGTAACGATGGACTGCTAGAGCCATCTGAAGAAGAAAACCAAAAAAAGGCAATGCACACACAAAAAGGGAAAACAGAGCTATGTGTTGATTCAGCCATGGTGTTGTGGATAATGGATTACTGACTGGTTCTCTGTCTTTGCATGAGGCCATTAATCATGACTATTGCCTGGCTTGATTTATTTTTAAAGACTGCAGTGTGCAGGCAGTATCTGTGAGGGAAAGTATTCAAGCTTTACATATGTCAGGCAGAGAGAGCAGAGCGCGATGGGAACAGGCAGCAGACGGTGAGCTTCAAAGGAACAGACAAATAAAATCCCCCCGGAGCAAAGAATGCCTCAGAGACAGAATGGGAAGCCTAGAGCCCCCGATGCTATTCAGGAAGATTTTATTAGTAGGCTGTAAAACCCCAAGCAGGAGAGTTGGGTTGGTCTGTTTTAAAGGGGCGTGGAGGAGAGTTGTAGACTGAGGCCATTCTTAATCCCTGCCAGAACTAAATGTTTGTCATATTGAAGCCTCAATTGTATTGGTTTTGTCTGGCAAGAAACACATCCATTCACACTGGAGAAGCAATCTTACGCTGTGAGAGTGAAATACTTGCAATCAGCTTTCACAATCCCACATAGCCAGGCCTGGATACCAGGTATTTGTAGTGCAAACTTAGAATCATAGAGCGGTTAGAGTTGGAAGGGACCTTAAAGATCATCTAGTTCCAAGCCCCATTAGATCAGGTTGCTCAAAGCCCTATCCAGCCTGGTCTTGAACACCTCCAGGGATGGGGAAGCCACAACTTCTCTAGATAACCTGTTCAGTGTCTCACCACCCTCACAGGAAAGAATTTTTTCCTAATATCTAATTTAAATCTCTTCTCTGTCAGTTTTTAACCATTACCCCTTCTCCTATCACTCCACTCCCTGATCAAGAGTCCCTCCCCAGCTTTCCTGTAGCCCCTTTAGGGACTGGAAGGGGCTCTAAGGTCTCTTTGGAGCCTTCTCTTCTCCAGGCTGAACAACCTCAACTCTCTCAGCCTGTCCTCATAAGAGAGGTGCTCAGATCATCCCTGTGGCCTCCTCTGGACTGAGTCCAACAGGTCCATGTCCTTCTTGTGTTGGGGGATCCAGAGCTGGATACGGTACTCGATCATGGACTTTCTCCTGTTGTGGGTTCCCATGTGCCACTGGTTGACCAGGACTGGGATGTCTTAACCAACAAAGCCAAAGACTGAGTAGTCAGTCCTCTAATTAGGCCCTGTAGCTACTGAAAACAAAGAAAGTAGAGTATCTTTTGTGACAGGAAAGCTATAAAATGCAAGACATCATGTGTGTTACAACTGCGCTTGGAGGCCTGGCAGACATAGAAGCTTCCTACCAGCTGGTATTGTGTGTGTATGTGCATAAATAATCATAATTATCATCATAGAATCATCATAGAATGGGTTAGTTTGGAAGGGACCTTTTATATGTGTGCACTTGTGTGTATAAGAACCTCAGGAGCTCACAGTCTGAATAGATGAAGGTATGAGAAGATGCGAGAGGCATTTGTTTCAACAGAAACCAGCTCTAGCAATGGGATTTCTCTCATCCAGGTTTAGCTCTTGAAAAGCTGAGAACTTGATACCTTTCAAAATTCACTGCATATTTAAGCGAAATCATGAGATAGGACAAAAAGTCTTTGGGAGATGCCTTTCTCTTTCTGTTGTCCAGAAAGAAAACCAAGTTATCTAATTTGCACCAGGTGGCTAACTTCTAGACAAATTTCAGCCTCTTTTTATGAGTTCTGAAACTACTATTTCCTCTTTCTCCCCATGTAGGATGAGGAGGGAGAAACCAATGGTCATCTGGCTACATGCAGCTCCTCATGAGTTGTTCAAGTGTGGCTACAATGCAAGCCCAATGATATTAGCTTTGTGTTTCAATAGACCTGAGTTGGCGTGTGACTAACAGGTCAACAAAGCAGTATCTCACATGAGATCAAACAGGTAACTAAGCAGTTCAGAGACTAGTGGGAACCTGAGTTTCTTAGGCAAAAATCCTTGTCTAGAACTGAGTCATCATGACAGCATTAATGACAGAAGATAAAGTCAGGGAAATAATGAGAAAATGCTTTAACTATGTCATTACAGAAAAAGGGCAAAATGAAAATTAGGCCACTATTGCTGAGAATGAGAGGCAAAAGAATGGATGAGTCTGATTAAAACTGGGAATCCAGGCAGGCTGAAGCTGCAGAATAATACTTTGTTTTCCCTTGAAAGATCCAAGCCCAAAGAAATGATGAATACATATATTGGAGAGTCCAAAATGGTCTTTTCCAAGGATACATTTGGATTCACTTGTTAGAGACATTTTAAAATGCTCAGTGTGTCACTGCAGATAATTGGAAAAAAATCTGGGAACTAAACTCATAACCAACATAGCTGTTTTTCTAGAAGAGTCCTGAGCTGTCCTAAAGGGTAGTAACAGCAGGAGAGTAGGAAAAGACAATCTGATGGACTCCAGAGCCAGGACCCTTTTGGGGAAACCTCTTACAGAAATTTGTTCTCCAAGGTCTGAAAGCCCTTTGGGGTGCAATTTAAGGTCTGAATTCCTAAGTAACTTCTCTGTAGTCATGTTGCTTCATCTCTCCCAACAGGCACAACCATACCTGTCCTACACCTCTACTGAGTCCGGAACTAGTTATAGTCAGTCCCACATCTACCACACACGTGTAATCACCTCTTGATTAGAGGTTTGAAAGAGCAGAGACTTGACCCAAAGCCTGTTTCACACAGTGTGAATCTTTCTATTGATGTGTGTAAGGCTCTGAAGTGGAGGGTAAATGTGTGTGGAGACCTTTCCTCCTCCTTAGCCCCCTGAGTAGATCAGGGCTGAGATGTCTTGCTGGGAAGAGTAGTAAAGGCATGAACTCAGCCTGGACGCAGAGAAGCTCAGCTACTGACCTATATAGTTGTTGCACACAGAAAAAAAGTGATTCAGCATCTCTCTTCATCATCCTCATTCCACATCTTGACTCAGAGACTCCATCAGCACTGGTGTAGAAAGCCCTGCGTCATCAAAAGTGTGTGAAAAAAAAAAAGCTTTGGGTTTGTTTGCTTGTTGGAGACTATAAGGGTATTTTCCCTTTTAAAATTCTGCTCTTCCTTTCTTCTCATCACTTAGTGCTTGGGAGCCTAATTTCTAAAGTTAATGGTAGGGGAGTACTCATCATGCAGATGCCAAGGCAGCAGTCTCCTTAGCAACAGCAGCCATGGAAGCACTCAGATCTGATTAGCTCTTCAACCCATTCATGTCCCTTGCACTCCCAGCAGTGTCCTGCCTGAGGGATAAGTTGGCCTCTGTATTATTTTACATGTCCCGGGGTGGAGATAATTCTCTAGTGAACATTTGAGCTTACTCCTATTAGAAATCTTTTGGCTTTGTCATTTGAAAATGCACCTGTCGGAAACTCAGCTTCAGTGTTCAGAAAAATGAGTCCCAGAAAAGATATGGAAAGAAGAATATTCTTGAATTATGCAGAAAACAGATACAGATGGAAGCTGGGAAATTTTCTTCGGTGGTGGTCTTCTGCAGTGATATAATTTCCTCAGTGAAATTCAGCTGTAGAAAGGGAGAAGCTTACTCTCTGAGGTCCATTTTTCCTCAAAAAGGGTGTTAGCTATTACAACAGAGGGATTTTCCTGAAGGGTACAGACAAATACTCTCCAAAACCATAGATGCCAGATATTCTGGGAGCAAGTAACAGTTCCATGGCAGCTGCTGTCTCTGGTTAATAACCTACTAAGGAGACCTAGGGCAGGTCTCAGTGGAGCTGAGAGATTTATATAATTCGAAGGAGGACATTACTGGGTGTAAAATAAGCCTGATGAGTGGGAGGACAGACTAGACAAGAAATGGGTGTGCAATGAGAAAGTCCTGGTGCAGAAAGTATGTTTAATGAATTAATAAAATCCATACGAAGAAAACAGATTGGATTACAGCAGCAACCCTATTTAAAGCATGGTCCCATGGACACTTGTATGAGGAAACAGGGAAGGAGACAAAATGAGCCTCCTGGTTCTGAAAGAGAGAGCATCAGTCGTAGGAAGGAATGTGGGAAACTTTTACACCAATTTTTGCTACCAAATTTCCCATATTCAGAAACTACACCCTGGGGGGTGACATGGAACCATAGAATTTTCAAACAGTTTGGGTGGGAAGGGATCTTTAATCCCTGCAATGAGCAGGGACATCTGCAAGTAGATCAGGTTGCTCAGAGCCCCGTCCAACCTGATCTTGAATGTTTCCAGGGATGGGGCATCAACCACCTCTCTGGACAACCAGGGCCAGGGTCTCACCACCCTCATTGAAAAGCATTTCTTCCTTATATCTAATCTAAATATTCCCTCTTTTCATGTAAAATCATTACTCCTTGTCCTATTGCTACAGACCCTATTAAAAAGTCTATCCCCATCTTTCTTATAAACCCTCTTTAAACACTGAAAGGCCACAAGCTCTCCCCAGAGCCTTCTCTTCTCCAGGCTAAACAACTTCAAGTCTCTCAGCACCATGAGCCTGCATAGTAACAGCCCTTCAGCACAGAAAAGGCTTCTGCAAGCAAGAAGGAGCTGTCTTGTTCTCTCTAGCCATTGGTAAAAAAACCCTGAGATAAACTGGTTGGAGAACATGTAAAGTCTCCACCGTTAGAAGAGCTTTAAAAATGGTATAGAACACAATCTGTGGGTTGCAGCATGGCAACAAATAATATTCTCCTGAAGCAGGTGGGCAAAATGATCCTACAACTCTCTGTGATTGCGTGATCCCCGAACAAGTGAAGCAGAGTTTCCCAGACTTCCCTCTGCAATGCCACTGAATATACTAGCATGAAACATCTGACTCTTGCAGAAGACAACCACAGGAAATGGGCAGGTGGCCACTTTCCTTCTTATAGCACAAGATGAGCCACAGCAAAGTCTTTGCCAAGTTTTAGCAGGGGACAGGTTATGACTCATTGCATTGGAGGACCGAAGAACAGCGGGATTCATAGTCGACACCATCATCAACATTTCCTGCAGGGACACTTATTAAACCACTACCTCAGGAGCGGCAGCTCCTGCTTGACTTGCAATCAGTTTTGGCAGGGTCTCACTGAGTCTGTGAGGAGCAGCGCCAAGGTCCTAGTGGACAGTCGTCTCCACCGTCACTGCACGGTAGTCACAGCCACGTCACACTGCTTTTTATGTCTAGCAAGCTTGTTAAGTCTGATGCTTGCTCCTTCACTATCTCCCCTTGGTGGTCCCTTGACACTCCACAGTCCTATCCTCAACATATTTACTGCGTGGGAGCTTTTTAATTTGAAGATTTGTCTCTAATTTTTCAACCACATCCATGCCAGATCCCAGACTCCACAATGGCAGGCATAAAACACCTCATGAACTTTCAATGGTGAATTCATCCCTTCAACTCTTCAGATCCAGTCAGGATGTGGAATAGTCTACCAATTTCTCTTCTTCTCTAGCCCGAGAACAAGCAACTGAGCAACAAAAGAGAAAGGGAAACCATCCACCCACAGAGCAACTCTGATGGCTTTGTTTCCTGGCTGGCTTATGACAAGAAAAGCAAAGCAGCAGCAAAGGAACTGTGAGAGAGATGCTCTTCTGGGGGATGCTCAAAATGAGAGGATGCAGGGTCCTGAGACCACTTGCCGAACAGGCAAATCTGGGGCTTTGTTTCAGAAAAGTCAGAGCTGGATGCAGTCATGCTATAACTTTTTGTACTTTGCACTTTTGACTTTGTACTGAGGAGACTTCTTTATCACGTTCCCCCAGAAATAAGTACGCTGCACTGGAGGACCCTGTGTCCTCCCAAAGCAGCACCTCTCCTTGTATCTGCCTCTTTAAATTCATCCTGGGAGGTTGCAAATCCTTGTTATATCCTGATATCCTCTATGGAGGGAATCTCATTAGATTGATTTTTTTACCTGCATCAATAATTTATTCATTTATACTATGGTGGTAAATAAGTAAAACCAGTCAAAGGGTATAGTTCCTTGACTGAGGCTAGAGGGGAGAGGGACAACATCAGGGTCTGCAGTACAGGGAAGCTAAAATGTTTTTTTTTTATCTTTTCCAGAACTACAGTGTTAATAATATCTCCAGCAAATGTAAACTGTCAGGATGGGAATCTATGCAGAAAGCCTCTCCATAGGCACCGTCACCTCCGTCTCGTTTCCATAGAGACATGGGTCCCTTCTTCCAGCAGCGAAAATCCTGATTGACACTTTGTACCTTCTGAGAGGTAGAGCCTCAGCGTCATAGAAACAAGCTCTGAATGTTTATTAAAGTCCCTCATGGCAGGGGGCTGAGCTTTTTAGGGTTTCCTCATTTTATTTATTTTTAAAATTATTCACTTTTCTTTTTTTCAAGCTTTTCTCGTGTCATGGCAAAGGTGCTGGCTTGACAGCTTTGGAGTCTGTGATGACATCTTGATTTCAGCAACCAGGTAAAACTGCAGACAAATGGCTAGTTTGCACTCTGATCGTTAGAGAAAAGGCTGAGTAGGAGGGGAAACCAAAAGGGCTTGATTGCTTCTGGCAATTAGAATTGCGAGGGAATGAGCTGTGGGTAGTTTTGGAAGGCTCTTTCACAAAAGCAGAAAATGGTGGTCACCTAAAGCCATGACAGTGCAGAAAGGGCCAATTTGATTTTATTTTCTGTACCCTGAATACATTGCACGGGTTGGGATGAACTGGGTCCAATGAGTGAAGCCAGTTCTTTCTTGGATGTTGAATGGGCCTGATGTCTGGTCTCATGACTGCCGTGTGATGCTGGCTTTAGACATTAGGCACTAAATATGTCCAGTCCCTGAAGAGACATCTCTGGGTGAGTTGGGTGGGTTAAAAGGAAAAAAAATAATATTACCAGGAAGACTCTTCATGGTTTTTTTTTTTTTGTTGCTTCTAGACCCTGTTTCACGCTGCATATGTTTAGCCAGCAGCTCTACTGTCTTGCTCGAAGGATTGCCAGACAGTGATTTCTACTGATATAGGTGACAAACGTCCCAGTTTTCTTGTGGGTGGTTCCAGGAGAAATCAGCTGTACCGTTGTCCCCCTGTTTTGCATTGACTCTTAGTGGTCTCCTCTGGGGTCATCGAGCTTGGTCCCGGCAGGTAACCTCTAGCAAGGATGTTGAAAGAGCCCACTCTCTTTATCTAGTATGATTTAAAGTAAAACCAACAAAAAATAGGGAGAGTTGTCAGGAAAAATGTGGATTTTGCATGATCTTGATAGTTTATACGTGACATATTCTGAAAAATTACATTTATCAGCTGTTCAAATCTGATGTACAAAAAGCCTAAAGGAAACAAAATTTCCTGGGTTTTCATGGCATTTGTCTGCGTTTCCAGATGCTTGGGTTGTACCTACAACATGAAATGTTATGTGAGTCTGTGCGCACTTGCTGATCTAAGGTTGAATCTGTATTTCATTTGTAATGATCGTGATGCAGTAGATGCCCTGTGCAAGCAGAACCTGGGAAGATTTGAGTGACCTTGTCATGGAGAGGCACCCATGGGTCTGACCTTCAGTGGAAAAGAGGAAGAGAAGGTGTCTACTCTCTCAGTAGCGTGGATCTCAGGACAGTGCCCATCATGTTAGGGAACAGAATTTGCTGGTAGTGGGTCTCAGCAAAAAAGTTGGCTGGGCTTGGATGCCTGTTTTTCCAGCAGTTTCTCTGCAAATTTATAGCCTTCCAGTCCCCTCAGCACTCTCTGTAACAGAGAAGGAAGAATAAGTCATCTGTGTAGGAAAGAGACTTCTATAGTGTCCTACAGAAGGAGGTTTAAATGCTTCCATTTTCATGGAATCATAGAATGGTTTGGGTTGGAAGGGACCTTAAAGACCATCTAGTCCCAACCCCCTGCCATGGGTGGGGACACCTCCCACCAGACCAGGTTGCTCAAAGCCCCATCCAGCCTGGCCTTGAACCCCTCCAGGGATGGGGCATCCGAGCCTCTCTGGGCAACATGGGTTGTTATTTTATAGCTTGTTAGGATACTCTTGGGATGTCTGCACCTCCCCATCAGTCCATCGCTTCTGGATGGACTGTCACTGATGGCCTGAATACCACAGCCTGTGACTGAGACCCGGGGTCCCATCCATGATGAAGGCAGCTTCCTGCAATTGCCACGGTGCCTATCAGCTCAAGCAAGGACTATGGGATGTGATCAGCCTTAGAAACCATGCCTTCCTGTAGGGTTTGAGAGGCAGAGAAGTGCCAGACCCATTGTAGCATTTGCCTATATGGAGAAGTGCAGGAAAGCTCATGGGATTGACTTTTACGGTGGATGGCGCAGGCTGGCCTGAACGCTTGGTATGTACAAACCTAATGAGGATCAAAGGAGGCGTTAATTCAGCCAAGCTTAACTCATTTCCAGACATGCCTGTCTGATCAAGCCAAAGGGAAGTGAGCCACATTGCATTAAGGTCACCTTAATTCTGAAGTAGATTGAATATACAAGTCTAGAAGTCTGCCGAGTAATTTCCTTTACTTTCCTTTACAAAGCCATGCTTTGACTGAGTTTGGATTTGCTTTTCTGAAAGTCTGTGTAGAGGAGGCCTCCCTGAAGAGGGTCGTTGGAACAGGGTAAATTAGGGTCCGGTTTCTACTTGATTGTAAGAAGATTTAGGAACCTTAAACGGCCATGAGAAACAAGTGGTAGTGATTGCAGAGGAAACTGAAGCTGAGCAGTGGAAGCACAGAGCAGGGATGGGGGTGCTGTCCTGGGAAACCCCACACTGTCCTCTGCTTCTCACACTTGCTAATGGTTCAGCTGTGTGCCTCATTTTCCACACCTATCAAATGAGAATGATGTCCTTTAGTGGACGTGAGCTACAGAAGCAGTACGTCAGTAGGTGTCCTACTCGGGTCAGAGGTGTCTGCAGCTAGATTTCTTTCCTACCTTCGCCCTCAAACATTTAGGAGATCCCTCTCTGCAACCTCTGTCTCCTCTGGGAAAACCAGGACATGCACAGCCCAGAGTGTCCCCAGTGACACTAGGACTGCAAGGTGTGCAGGTTGCAACAAAGAGCTGTTGGCCTTTCGCTGGCTGGAGAATCCACTCGATGTCTAAGCTCAGCCTGAATGTGCACAGCAACTCAGCGGTTGTTCACATCAACGTAAGTAGACGAGGATATTGTGGTTAGGTGTTGCTCCAGGTTTATAGCAAAGCCAAACCTTATTCTATAACCAAGAAGAGCATTGTTTATTTGGAAAATTTAGCCAGCTACCATGTCAGATGGACGTGTTCATGTCCATCAAGTCCTCTGAGTGCCTTTGGCCACTGTTAAAGGATACTCTAACCATGCCAGCCCCAGAAGCTGCCTAGGCACAGGGCAGTCCTTGGGGTAAATTTGTCTCTGGTTTCATGGTAGGTCAGGACTGGATCTGGAAAGTGTGTTTTTGGATGGGGCACTGACTGCAGGTGAGCCAGTTTTTCTGCCCAGTTTTGAGTACTGTCAGGTTGCTGAGAGGTCTACTAAGCTGTGGGGACCAGGGCAGAAACGTGACCACTGGAGGTTCTAACAAGCCCAGGAGTCAGCTAGTTACATGAATGGGGACAGAGCGACCCCACGATTTCCTCTGCTCTCCTGGATATGGTTGGTACATAAAGTCCCTCCCAGGCCTTTCTCCACCAGAAGAGTGCTAAAGGAAGCCCTGTACTATCTAGAAAGCCTGCTTTGGTATTGCCCTCTCCTCACCAGGTTTCCAGGATCAATTAGTCCATGTGGCATGAAAAAATGCCCATAGTGCTTGTAAGTCTCTAAAGAGAATTTTTGGGCAACGAAAAGGTAACTGGGGAGCCAAAGTGGAGAAGAAGTGTTTTGCTTGGCATCTACGGTCCCTGCCTTCATTGAGGGCGCTTTTAGACTATTGTCAACTTCTCCATAACCATGGTTTTGATGCAGGGACACAGCACAGCCAGTTGGACAGAGGGCTAGACGAGTGCAAGGGGTGGATAGGACGTAATTGAGATCCTGAGCCGGTGGGAGATGATAATACAAGCCACAATCTTCCCCCCTTCACCGTTAGTCTATATCTGCCTCCACAGCACAACATCATGGCTTTGCCATACAGAGCCCCTTGGAAATTCTAATTGTTCTTGTTCCTCAGCCCTGTTGGTTTGGGTTTGGAAGGGATTCACGCTATTCAAGTGACACCCAGAAAATTCTGTGTCACTGAAGCGTGCAGTAGCACAGACAGTGTCTGTTTTGCAACAAGGGAAATAATGGAGTTTTTTAGGTGACTGATCAAATCAGGACAGGGCAAAGTGGGGCAAGGTCAAGTCAGAAGAGAAACTCTCCAAATATCTCAATTGAATAAATTGAAGATGAAAAGAGATTTTTTTTCTTGCACCAATTCAGCAAATGCCTCTTAGTCCCCAAACAGATCGCTCCAATGTTTTTTTTAAGTTTTCTAACCTTTCTCTTCCCTCTTCCCCCCCCACCTTCTTCCTTTTGTGTTTTTTCAACTTGAAGTCAGTTTTTAAGTGATGCTTTTTAGAAACAAAAAGTCAAAAAGGTTCATTTTGAAAATGTCAAGATTCTATTCCTTTAGAAAAAAAAAAAAAAAAAGAAGCACTTTATGCCAGCAAGTGGTTCTGTAAGCTTCAGGACTAAATGAAATATGATTTTCTAGGGACTAATGGCTTGTGTTTCAATTCTTTTAGTTAATATTGCCTGAACACATTCAGTTTGTGCCTGTGTGAGAGCAATGGAACTACGGTCCTCTTCAACTTTCAGAAATGGGATCCTAAAAGTTCTTGAAAGTAGCCTAAAAGGTAATGAAAATGCCTGCCCCTTCGATAATTGTCACCTATATTATTATTTTTTTTTCTCCTAAAACTGCTGAATTGAGCCCGGTTTCGCACATAGCAATCCTTCTTTCAATTTTTAATGGTTAGATATTAGCTGTAAAAAGTATGTCACCTGCCTGCAATTCATTTTTAGTACGAATTAATATCTGCAGGAGTAGATCTAAGATAACGTCTCGCTCTGTGATGAGAGTGAGACACCCAGAGCTCACCAGAGCATCATATTGACGTGATAAGTGGAGCCATTAGGAGCTGATTGTGTCAATAGTGAAAGTTTCACAACCTTCCTAATTACCTATTGCTTTGCTGGGAAAAGTGGCTCCAGGGGAGCAGTTAGGCTGTTCACAAACACAACCTGCCTGAAAAGTCAATAAATATGATTTACATGACTGACCGGTGCAATCACTTTGATTAAAAAAGGAGGTAAAAGGGGGAAAAAAAAAAAAAAAGATATCATAATTTTCATATATGAATGCAATGCTCTGACAAGGTCCGTCTTATCACTTTCTTTAAGCTACTCTGAATAAACAAATTAGGGAGCTCATCAGTGTAGCCACAAAAATGAGAGAAGAAGAAAATAATAATAGTTACCAAGTCAAGTAAGTGTGAATTAATGACTTTCTCTCAATTCTATAAGTGCCACATGACTTCTCCACTGGTGGAAGGAAGGATGCTTGTGAATATCCCTGCATTTTGGATAATGCCCCAGCAAGCACAGGGATGGTTCCCACTTTGATTTCGGAGCAAGTTTCAACAAGTTTTGAGGCAGTTAATCCATTTCTGGGCTATTTCTATCCCAGGTGACTCCCTCCTGATAGAGCCAGAAGCAGTAATAAGGCATTTCTTCATGACATTAAAGTGTAGGCCCAGTGATTCTTTAGGGATTTTCATCTGGAACTGTCAGAAAGAAAGTAAATAACAATTATTAGATCCAAATCCAGAAGGCTCTGGAACAAAATTGGAAACCTTCTGAGTTTATCCGTCACAGTCAGGAATTTCCAAGTCTCATCCACCTTTCACACCTTCTTCAGCAGGGCATCCCCATCCCGTCCATCTTCCTCCACCATAACTTGGCCATCACTCCTTGTCACCTCACCACATTGATCCTTCATCTATCCCTCTCTCCTTCCCCTCAGACCTCCTCCACTAAAGCAACCACTGATCTTGAATTGCTGAAGCTGTGGGAGTGGGCTGTGTGGGGATGTATGATGACAAGGACAGATTTTTTCTCTATAGCATATTTTAATTTTAATTCCCACAGCATACAATGGAGTTCTGCCCCCCTCTGCTGGAAGAGCTCAGCACCTCCAGCTGAGCAGCTCCTGCTTTTTGCTCTGCAAGGCACTGGCTTGGTCCTTGCAGAAGACCCAGCCCTTTGGTCGTGTCCTTAGACCATGCAAAGTCTAACCTTGCTTTCCTGCCCAGTATCTCCTACACTGCCCCAGGATGGGGTGACAGTGGTTGCACCTCTTTTTCTGGCGTGTCCCCTCAATGCTTGTTTTCACCTCTTTATTGTTAACAGTAGTTGAGGGCACAAAGGCAGAGTTTAGCTGTGGACCCAAATTGCATCTTCAAGCCTTCTTTATTACTCTTGATAAGAGTTTGTGGTTGAACGAGCTGTAAAGAGCTGAAGACACAAAGGTTAGCAGCTGTCCATTAGGCGTCTTTGGCCACCAGACCATGTTCTGCCTTTCCAACATGAGTCCAACAGGGATATCGGGGAAGTGCATTTGTCAATGAGCATTTAGTGCCTGTTGTGAAAAGAATCAATCCATTTGTTTCCCAAACCGACCTGTCCAAGCGCATGTTACCAGTTCCATCACATCCTGGACTCTTAGTCCTAAATTCCTCCTTGTTGGAGACCAGGGATGAACCAGGGAATGGGGGCAAAATCCACCTGAGTGCAGAACCTTTTCAGAAGAGGAGGGATTTACAGAGGCAGAGAAGAGACCTCTACCCCATAGGTTGAAGGTCTTTGGTGCTAGAACTTTGAGTCCAGCCTATTGTAAAAATCCTCATTTCAATTTAAAATGAGCTACATCCCCTGCTACGTTCCCTTCCTCCAATCCCAATGACCCAGAGTATTTATAGGTCACAAACCCAAGGAATGGAGAATTACCCTGCAGTAGGGGAACGCAACAGGTAGCAAAGCACCCGTCTGATAGTAGCTCCTGGATCTCTTTGGGTATCAAGTAGAGATGAGTCAGGCTTAGAGATTTTTTTACCTTGCCCTGACTTGCCTCAACTCCTCCATGCCTACTACCTCTCAAGCATAGGTGGAAATGTGATTGCCCTCTGTTTCATTACCCTTTCTCTTAGTTATATCCAGCAAGAGCCCTGCACAACCCACAGTCCCACAAAGGACCGTTTCTCTCAGCCTCATGGGCTACGTTTGACTCAATCTGAGATGCTAAACAACCTCCTTAAACCACCTCCATATTTTCTATATCCAACCCTTCTTCTTCAAAGGCCCAGTACATTTCAATTTTTATGTCAATCATCCGCTTTTGCCAAGAAGGAAGATTTAATGAGTCAAATAAACCCAAACAGCTGACAAGACCAAATCTTCAGAGGGCAATAGATAATAGAGTCTCCCATGAACCAAGGGAAAAAGACCAGAAAGTAGGCACAAGGCAATTGAAGCAGATATTTCAAAGTTTTATTGTATAAATCTACAAAAGGCTTTGCTACAATAGCAAACAGAGTGTAGCACTATTCTATTGACAGGTTCTAGTGGCTTGGTGTGATCTTGTAACTCCAACATGACACATGAGGAATAAACTGCCTGATACAGTCAGATCTAGGGCAAGTGATGTCGGCTTACAAGGACCTTTTGGCTTCAACCTCTATAACCTGTACAATTCAATGTGTTTGCCTTTTGTACAAGGTTGTTTGGATTATTAATATCTCTAGTAAAAATAAAAACTCTGAAGTAGTTTTGTCAGAGTCAAATGTAAAATTTCCTAAGGAAAAAAAAAAATCCAGTGGTTGAAATTTGCTAAAGTTTCATAGACACAACACATACACACTCCTTCATTCACGTGACTCTGCCCCAGGAAAATAAATTACCAGTCCTTCCTGGAGAGACTGGTGATATAAACCAGGGTGCTACAAGTAAAGCTCCAATCCGCTAGGAGTAATAACTGAAATAAAATCAGTCCAGGAGATTCAGTTCTGCACAATCCAAAAAGTCAGCTGAAAATGTATAAACCTCAGGACCAACTGACCAAGTAGCACGCGTTGGCTAATTCAGTAAAAAGGCAGCAAAGTCTACGGAAAAATAAAATGCCTGCTGAGGCATACAGATCCCTTGAAAGGGACTGTGGAAATTAAGCACCTCAAAATCAAACATCATTTTGACCTTGGGATAATGCCTATGAAGTCTGCCTTGACATGGTTTTACATAATTTTTCAGTCCTGGACATTTTTGCTGAGCATTGTTGGAATGTGCGTTAGGTTCCATTGGCTTAGTTCAAATGCAACAAAACACCACAGAATTTGGTTTGGTGGATTTGATTGCTCAACACACATACACCCGCACTGACACACACACACTCGTACCCGGGACAGTTGGCTCTGGAAGAGAGAGGAACCAACTGGACCTCTTCAGCTGAGATGTGAACCAAAACTGCCTTGTTCAACTCACTCGAGCTCTTGTCTTTTGCCCACCTTTTGTGCTCCCTGGGTCTGGATGGAAACAGTCATGCCAAAGCCACCACAAGAACCCCAGTTCTTGCAGTAACTCTGGCCCATGCAGATCCAGGAAGCACCTACTGTCTCACAAGATTCTCCTTTCTGGCAAGACAGCTGGTCCGGTTGTGCAGGCTCAAGCAGTTCAGACAAGCTTCTGGACCACAGGATGCTTCTCCGAACCTCCAGAGCCCTTTGAGGTTTGAAAACTAATACCCGCATGAAATGAAGCTACCCTCAACTCAGGAAAAATGAGTTACAGCATTAAGAGCATGGAGGGTTCGTAGCCTAGACAGGGTCAGTCATTTGGCAAAGTTAATAAGGAAAGTTTTTTCTAAAACTGTGAATCTAGAGAAGATTTCTTTAGGTGAGTCCCAGTGGCCCCAACTTGCAGAGGTATGGTATCATCTCAACAGACAGTCAGTACAAGCCCAGCATCCTTGCTGTCCCTGAAGCCCACACTTGGTTCTTCTGTTCTCCTGCTTGGTTTCTCTTTTCATTCTCAACGCTTTCTTCTGTGCTTGGAATACCTGGACCAGCTCAGACTTTTCTTCGTCCTGTTGGAAGTGGCTTCCCCCTTTCATTCTGGCTCTCAGCACCTTGAACATGGCATTGCACCGCATGGGAGGCTCTTTGGTGGATGGTTTGCCCTCTGTCTTCCAACAGCAGTCTCTTCTCCCCTGAGAAAGCAGGACTCTTGGACACAGAGAAGGAAACTCAGCAACAGCAGCAAGGATCTCTGTAAAAGAAAAAAAAAATGCAGCAGCTCTGGTTAGATATCTCAAGTGGAGAGTACAGGGGAATTCCCAGGAGATGGGGTTAAATTCAGCTGTGCCCACTAGGTGCCTGCAGCCTGGAGGTCCCACTAGGTATTGGTGTCAAAGAATTTGCTTGACAATTTGCCTTCCAAAGCAGAAGGAAAGGCATGGTGTCCACTGTCCCCAGAGCATCAATTATTGGGGCTGGTGCTTGGGTTCCTACATCAAGAAGCTGAAATCCCACCTATCTGGTCGTGCCAGCCTCTTGCAACCACTGGGGCTGAGGTCTCAAGAGCAGCACAGATATTTGCTCCAGGGCTATTCAATATCTTGAGTCAGGGCACTGAGAAGGCTAAGAAAGGCCCACAAGGGTAAGATGAGAGGTAGTTACCTGTGTTGTCCTTCCTTCAGTGGACAGTGGATCCAGTAGTCGGTGGCTGGGGATCCTGAGACCAGGTCTGAGGCTGAATCCTTGGTTTTGAAGCTTTTTCTCTTTGGCTTTCCTTCCAAATCCTGAGCACTGTGAAGTGATTCCTTCTCAGAGGAGGATCTGAGTGACTCACTGTAACCAAGAGAAGATAATGTTTGTAATGCGCGGCCAGCTCATCCTCAGCAGTGACACCCACTTCCCCACCACTCATCCCAGGTCATTAGTGAGAAATGCTCCCTTCCCTCTGCAGACACAGCCGTTACCAAACTAACTCACTCTGAACAAGTGAGAGGAGAAGCCCCCCCACTGTTTCTGAGGCCAACTCACTTCTAGCAAGGGTGCAGAGCAGACACACATCTCCCTTGGCCTTTGCATGGACCTGTGATGTATTGTCACAGCTGGAGACTCGAGCCCTGGGTTTCATGTCACCAGTCCTTGGGCTGGGCTGATGAAGAACCTTCCCATTTCCTCCCCATATTAATCAGCAAGTGCAAGTTATTGTTCTGTTTGGAAACTTTTCCCACTCACTGTCCTTTATTTCCCTTTGGCTGACTCTCCCTCCCCCTTTCTCCCAAGCCTTATCTGTCACTTAAAATCCTTCATGTCCCCTTTCAGGATATTTTTTTTTTAATCCCAGTGCAAGGTTCCTGCTGGGCTAATGGCTAATTTGGGTCTGAGAAGCACAGAGAGGAGAATGTCAGAGAGTTGCCTTACCTTCAGCTCCTTGGAAGGAGGCACGCCAAAGGCCTTCTGAGCCACCGGTGCCACTTGTCACTGCTGAAGTAGTGCCAGGAGCATCTCAGGGGCATTCCTGTTGCTGCATCCCTGCTGCATCTCTTGCGGAGTTGTTGCTTATTTGGTCTGGTGGTGAATGCAGATGATGCTCAAGGTGTGTCCAGCCTCAAGAAGCTTTGAAGAGCCAACCTTCCTGAATCTGTCTTACAGCAGTTTCATCTCAAAGTCCTATCATCAGGCGTTAGCCAAAGCAAGGTGAACGCTGAGCATTACTGTCTCGACATGGAAAATGTCACAGAGTCCAAGTCCGTCTCCATCCATGGCAAGGAGATGTTGTAGAAAGTTCTTTGTGAATAGACAACACGCTGTCCTCAGGTGCTCCAGGACAGGGGTGCCAGGCTTTCCAAGAGCATTTTTAGTCTGTCTGTGTGAGTAGAAACTCTTTCTTGTGATGCACAGGCTGAAACTGTGCTAGGACACACAGCTCTTCTCTTCAATTCTTTTTGCTTTTACATGGCAAAAGCTCCTTTTTTCTCCACACATCAGCATGGACACGATTTGCTGCTCTGGGGATATTTTGCTCTGGATTTAGGCTGTGTTTTTTGCTTCATTCAAAATATAAGGATTTATTTCCCTTACCTCCCCCCACCCTCTCAAAATAGCTCTGGTGCTTCCTCTCTCCACCTTTATACCCTCTCTTCTCTGAAAGGAAGCAGAACTGCCCCTTCAATAAATGTGCTCAGAACTTAATTTGAAACTCTTGTTTCCTGCTGAATGCACAGTATAATGTGCAGAGAAAGGGTGAAATTTGCCTCTGCACTGCAGTGGCCTTGATTGGAATAAACCAGCAAGAGCCTCTCGAGAGGAAAAACATTAAAGCAGGTATTAGGTGCAGTGAAATGAAAAACACTAAAAATAATCCAGATTCTTAAAGTTTTCAGTTCCTGAAGTCATAGGATTTCTTCTAAAAAAATATTAAAAAAACTATTTAATCCTTTGGAGCAAGTAAGAACAGGAGATTGCCAAGTGAACAGAAGCCCAGTGGTAAATCAGAAACGAGCAAGGGTCAAAAGAAAGATGTCTCCTCAGGACAGGGAAACCTCATCAGAAGAGGGAGGAGAGAAGGAGAAGGAGAGATCCAGATGGGTAGGAACCCTCAGCCAATCGCTGTACTCGTATGAAGTCCTTGAAAGCTGCCAGCGCTAAGCGGCTGCCTCAGAAGTTGGGAATTGTCTCTAGTTTCTTGTCAGGGATCTCAAAAAATTGTCCATTCCCCACAGTGGTGCAAGCAGTATCTCCAGCACCACCGTATTGCATGGCTCAGGTGAGGTGGGCAACCACATCCTACGGTGCCTCTCCCCCATCTCCTCCCTCCCCCCACAAGCAAAGTCAATTCCTCTGCTATGGGCTGTTGGACTGAGCACCTCATGTCTTGTCTCAGCCGGAACCTCTCTCCAAGGAGAAGCTTCCTAAATATGCCCCCTTCTCCCTTTCATGTAACCCAGATTGCTGCCTCTCTTGGACTAACTCATATGACAGTAGCTGGTGGGCTGGGGGGCTGCTCAGGTTGAGTCCCATTGCTCGGCACAGGACTAGCAGTGGTTGAGGGAGGCACGGTCTCCACAGAATCTCCTGATTGAACCTCAGGGGTCCTCTGTGGGCTGGGCTCCTCAGAGTGGTCCATGTTGCCTTGGACTTCCTTCCCTCTTTGGATCAGCTGCTCTAAGGTCTTGGGCAAGGGGTAACTCAAGAAGCGCTTCAGTTTGGGCTGGAGGGTGCCTACCACATACTGGATAATTTCCTCCTCATCTGCATCAACATAGAGGGTCTGGTACAAGTCCCTCTTGCGCCAAAGGAACTGATCCAGGGGCTCACCCTCTTTCTGAGGCAAATCCAGCTCCCTTTTGATAGCATCCCTAGTCAGAGTCCCCTCGCTATACTGCAGGAACTCCTTCTTGAACTCGACCCAGTTCTTGACAGAGTCCTGCTTGTATTCCCACCACTTTTTAGCTGGGCCATTCATGTGGTTTTGGATCTGAGACAGCCAGTACTCCTCTGTTCCACCCACCTGCTTTAAGTATTCCTCCAAGTGGCTCAAGAACTCCCGGGGATCCTCAAAGACCTGAGTCTCCACCGGAGAGGCTGGAGCATCCTCTGAAACTGAGACCCACTGGTAGGAATCATGGGCCTGGGGGATGCTGGGCACTTCCCCAGGAGGAGGGGTCAGCGCATACATTTGGCTCATGTCAAGGGCATAGTCATAAATCTCACCCTCACTTGGCCTTATCTCTGGGCCTCCCACCCCGACAGACACAGTCTGCTTGCCATGGTCCCCAGGGCAATATTTGCCTCCCATGGACTCCAGACGGTCCGCCCACTTCTCCAGACGGAAAAAGACCTCCTTCCAAACATTCATCTCTCTCTTGACCCACCTCTCCAGATGGGCAATGGTTTCCTGGCACCTGGCCAGGCAGGCCTTGATGGACTTCTTCCATCTTTGGTTATCAGTCGGGACATGGTCCTCTAAGTTGTTCTCTAACTTCCCCACTGATTTCTGCAAGCCTTTCAGTTCGCGCTCCACCTGCTTGGAGACCTCAGTCAGGAGGTGCCGGTGGGTCCTCCTGACGTGCTCCAGCATTTCTGCCCTGCATTTCCCTATCTGCAAGATCACATTGGGCTTGTTGGCAACTCCACGGTGCCCCTGGAAGGAGTGGATGCCCGCATTGGTGACATTATCCAGCTGCATGGCTCCGACCGTGTGAGTGTCAAACACAGACAGAACTGGGTTGTAAGCCCTGGCGCTAGAGCTTGCTCTCAAAAACCCCACCACAACACTTCCCGAAAGACACACAGAGACTTCTAAACCCCCCTCAAAGGACTTTTCAACACAAACACAACCAAATCAGATATCACCGCAGAGCGAGCTGTTCGGTCCCCGTGGATCCCAGAGAGAGTTGTAGGCAAATTTCTCCCTGTCTCCAGCTGGAAACGCCGGTCTCACGTGTTCAGAGTGTCCCCGAGAGAGCCAAGATGCTCCGGGAACAAGGAGAGGAGTTGGCTAAGATGTTCCAGTCCTGCACACGTGCCCGCTACCTGCTCGTCCGGAGCTGAGAATCTTGAACAGCAGAGAGTCGAAAAACACACAGAGATGCACACAGAAGCTGGAAGCTGCTGCAAAAATCCCGGTGATTTCTCCTCCGGTAAACTTGGCGAGTCAAAAGCGCTTTCACTAGAGATGCAGAGAGCTGCTTCTCTTCCCTGTCTGAACTGCCACTAGTCCAGGCTCTTCCATCTACTTATACCCCACACGGCTCAACATGTGGGTGGTGCCCTGCCTCCTCTCGCACTCTCAGCGCGGCGTTCATTGGAGGAAAAGCGAGGCCGGTGTCTG
The DNA here is from genome assembly GCA_025774025.1 of Xenus cinereus. NCBI lineage: Eukaryota > Metazoa > Chordata > Aves > Charadriiformes > Scolopacidae > Xenus > Xenus cinereus. The sequence goes on from JAOXJK010000012.1 coordinate 157,962,071, forward strand.
TGGCAACCCAGATCTTGGCAGCCTCCCCTCGCTTCCCACCCCCTCGCGCACGCCCCCAGACTCGACGCGAGAAGGACTTGAAAGGTGCTGGAGACAGTTGGGTAGATGGATGAGTAATCGCACCTTCCGCCTTTCAGATTGCAGGAAAAATACTTATTCATTCCACAACTATTTACTCAGCAAGGTCATCATTAGCATGTATCCCCTGGCAGGGCTCACAGAGGGGGAGCTGAGGAGGAATTTCAGTGTGTCACACCAAGACAGACGCCCACGGGCCCCCCGCACGCCCTCCCGTGCATACACACACACACAGAGAGCTCACTCCTAATGCGAATGCTTTGGAAATGGTGGTAAATCAGCAGGGGGGGGGGGAGAAAAAAAAGAGAAAAAAGAAAAGAAAAAAGGAGGGGGGGAAGGAGAGGGGGAAACACTCAAAGGAGCCACTTCGGTAAAAATTGGAGCACTCTGGACTTTCTACAGCATTGATAGGTGGGAGTCATCCCCACTGCTTAATTGCACCAGACCAACCGCTATCTTGGGAATATTCGTTAAGGGAGGGGGACGGCATCCTGGTTTTTTACACCAAATTAAATCCGCCCATCAAAGCCTGTTCCGTACTTAGCTTGAATCAGATGCTTAATCAGTTAGCCAACCCACAAGCGCAGATGAAGCTACATTTGTTCTTTGCTCTTGACAAAGCAGGAAAAGCCAACCATAAAAGGAGTTCCCGGGTCTTACATAAGCCAGAGATAAAGGATTCCCTAATCCGAGAGAGTTCCCTGCCGGAACACCCTCAGAGAGGTTCTGAGGACATCGGGGGCTTCTCATCCTCTCTCAGTGACAGTGGCCGGAGGCAGTGGGATGCTGATTCATGAATATCACCTAAAAAAGGGTTTTCAAGCCTGTTGCCAGCGGGGAGGTGCCTTGCCTCCGCTTGAGGTGTGGGCAGTGTGCCAGGGAGGCTTAGGATGGGTTCCCTCCCCCGTGGCTTGTGGCCACGCGTTTCCCAGTGGGACTGCAGCCAGCCTGGTACAAGCGAAATGCGGGGGAGATGGACAGTCTTTCAGTGAAGTCCTGCTTGAGTGACCCCATGCATTTGGTTAAAGTGGAGTCCCCTCAGAGCAAACCAGCAGTGGTTAAGCTGAAGGGCATGAGGGACAGGGGTCAGGAGCCCCATTTGCCACCCCATATCCATGTGCTGCATGAAGGCACGTGTCTGTTCCTTATCAGGTGATGGCACACGGACAAACGCTTCTGCCATATGGCTCTCCAGAGAAACAGGAGGGTTATTTAGGGCAGCAGCAAGCTGCCCTAAATAGGGGCTGCGTGGTTTGGTTGAAGGTGGGGAGTGCCAGTGAGTGAGAAAGGGGACAAAAGCCTGAGGGTGTGAATCAGGATTCGTAACCCAGCAGCCCTTCCCAATGCCACTTTATCCCCCACAAATATCATGACAGTGATATGACTGGCAGAGAGCTATGCCCTCTGCCTTGTTTACTTTTCCACTTTCACTGAGCTTTCCTGCGCGTGAGATTTTTTGTGCATCTGTCTCTGTGTTTAGAAAGGGTCAAATGTCAATCATCTGAGGGTTTGGGACAGATCTGGAGACTTTTTTGCTTCAGTCTTTATACCCCAGAGAGTCCACCTTAAACCTGCCTCACCAGTGAAAGGACTGGATTGGGACAGACTGAGTTGTCTATGCATCTCCGGATTAATGCAAAGGTATTCTCTGGAAAGGTTCTCACCCAAGATCCCCAGCAATGGCCCTTAGGAGATTGCCAGTGGATGGAGACAGGATAGGGACTGGATTTGACTTCACAAGGTGACCCAATTTCAACCTCACCTTGTCCCATCAAATGCCAGAGTCTGGGATGAACTGGCTGTAATGCCTACTCCATCAAATCTGTGTCTTTCTAGCCCCTGCTACCTCTCTTTCCTTTTCCTTTAGTTTTCAGTGTGCATGAAGCTCATCAGAATATGAATGACCTCTTTTGATGCTTAGGTCTGGCTGTTATTAAGGTGGGAAGGGACCTCAGGAGGTTTCTAGCTCAACCTCCTACTCTGAGTCAGCTACCGGGTCAGATGAGGTGGTTCAGGTTTCAGATGCTGAAAACCCCAGGGATGGGAATTGCACAACCCTCTTTGGGCATCCTGGTCCTCTTCATGACTGTCCTTAGAGGGAAAACTCAAGACTGAGTGTCTTGTTTCAGTTTATGCCCAATGTCTCTTGTCCTCTCACCAGCCACCTCTGCACCAGGCAAGTGCTGTAGCCCTGACCATCTCAATGGCCTGTGCTGAACTCATTCCAGTAGATGAACGTCTTGTACTAGAGAGCCTAAACTTGGTTGCAGTAGCTAATTATGGCCTAATAAGTCCTGAATAGAGGGGATAATCACTTCCATTGGTCTTCTGGCTGTGTTCATGCTCCCACAGTCCAGGATACCTTTTTTGCTGCCAAGACACACAGCTGGATCATGCTCAGCCTGCTGTCCCCCCAGCACTCCTGAGTCCATTTCTGAGCCCCGGTCAGTCAGTTGCTGCCAGGGGCTCTTTCTTCCCAGGCACAGAATTTGTCCTTGTTGAGTATCATAAAGTTTCTGTGGACCCTTTCCTCCGGCTTCTCCAGATCCCTAAATACCTCTCATTCGGCAACCTTTCCATAGAGCTCTCCTCCTAATCATCTGTGTGGTTTTCTCCTGTGGAGGTGGTGGGGGAGACAGGAGAGGCGAGGAGGAACGGGGGTTTTCCTTCTGGACCTGTTGGGGAATGACTTGCTGATTAAGACATAGTGATGAGCGTTTTCATTGTATTTCTAATTACAGTAAGGTGCGTGGGTAGAGGAGGAGGAGAGAGGGGAGCCGGAAGCCAAGGGAGGAGGGAGACAGAGTGCTGGGAGCTGATGAGGAGAGGCAATTTGAGGCAGACAGACGTTTTCCGGGCACAGAGAGACAGACAGACACGGAAGGATGGGAGCTGTAGACTGGGACAGACCGGGATGGGGGCTGTCATTGCCACAGCAGCTTTTTCCCAGGGCTTTACGAAGAGGCAGCCAGAGTCATGTTGAAATTAGCTGCCTGGCCTGGGGGGAACTGCCAGTGGGTTGGATGGAGGAGACTGCAGGGCATGTGGTGCTCTGGGTGGCCGTGGAGGTCCAAGACAAAAGCAGGGCAAGAAGAGCAGAAAGGGAGGTGGGAAGAGAGTAGGAGGGAGGAAGAAAAAGGGTGAGCAGTTGATCAGAGGTAATTTCCTTCAAAACAGCTGAGCAGGAGCACAGAGGGGAGAAACAAACCAGCAAAATCTGTATCTCATAGCTCTGCAAGGATGGTCTAAACCTGGGTTGTCTCCCTGGAGCTTCTTGGACAGTTTTAAACCCCTGTAGATTAGGATCAGACCCCCCAGAAAATGAGGGGAGAGAAAGAGAAAAGCAAACAGTAATTACAGGCAGAGAAAAGGAACGCGTGGCAGCGAGCAGCAACAGAAAAGCCCTCTGCTGAGGGGACGGGGACCAGATGACAGGGACACTGAGTTGTAGCCAGCGCTGGCACCTTCCCCAGTGCAGTCACAACAGTGCTTTGCCGAGGACACGGTGCACCCAGAGCCTGGTGGTACTCGTCCCTTGCAGCCGCTCAGGGTGCAGGCTTTCTCTGCACCTCACTTCAGAGCAAACTTGATGGGGTTTGGTGGCTTTTTTTGGGTTGATGTCCCTTTGCCACCTCATCTGGATGAGCGTTTTGCTCAGAACTACCTTATGGCAAGATATGCCACTTCTCGGAGACGAGCCTGAGCTGTGAGCCAGATGAACCTCGTGGGTGAGTGAGAAGGGGGAGATCCCAGGGCTTGGGAAAGTTTATGGTGCAGCTGAGTTGTGCTGTCTTTTACTGTCTTATGCTCAGAAGAGCTCTGCTAGAGGCTATATTACCCGACTGTGACGCTAGGGTCCCTCCCCAATTATGCTTTGTGATGTGCATTGCGTTTCTTCTCTGAATCACTGTCTGGAGGTCCCTGTCTTTCACCAAGGACTCTGTGAAGTGCCTGAAGTTAGAAGCCTGAAGGCCAGTGTGCAATTAATCCCATAGTTTTGCAGGAACTAATTTTTTCTATTGGTAAACAAGGGGCTTTCTGTGTTATCCAATATCTGCTGTGCTAGAATTTTCCCTTTCACTTCCAGAATTGCTTCCTCCTTCAAAGAAATGAAAGAAAAAAACAAAAACGAACAAAAGAAAGAAACCACAATCCCTCCCCTCCACCTCCATGCCCTTTCAACCCCTATTGATTCTTCTATAGGTTACCAGACAATATTGGCCAGTCATCTGTTTGGTAACAAAACCCCTAGAAGGGCATAAAATTAAGAGAAACCAAGGGGTTGGGCTTTTTAATTTATTAAAAAAAAAAAAAAAGGTGGAAGAAAAAGAATAACGTCTTTAATTTACACCATGCATCTCTATTCATCCATCTCCAGCACCGGAACACTTTATTGCATTGAAGCTGGCACTCACAACGCAGAGTTTCGCATTCAAAACACGGTTCACGTCAGTGGCTGCATTGTTCCTGGCCACCCATTGTCCTCCACGGCTGGAGCCCACACATCACGTGCTGGGAGGGTGGGCAAGCAAGCAAACAAGATACCGAAGGCAACCTGTTATCAATATTAAGAATAATCATAATAATTATTATTATTATTAGTGCCGCTCCTTCTGGTGCGGAGGAGCCTGCAAGTTCTCTCCTTTTTTTCCTTTTCATCTGAAAAGCCCTACTTTGTGGGGAAGATAGAGTGCTTTGTTTTCAGACTAAAAATATCTTCTGTATTTTAGAGGTTTTTTCCTCCACATATTTAATAGGATGTTTGTTATTTTCGTTTCCTCACTGGGCAGAGGAAATGTTAATGAGTGCCTCCTTGCGCTGCGTTTGCCTCCTCAAGCCTGCCTGAGGCTAAATCAAGAAAGTCAAAGGAGGTGTCAGTATTTTTCACGGCAATAACCTGAACTCTGCTATTGGCTGTTACGACCCTCATGAGGTCAACACAAATAGCAAGACATCTCTAAATGAACTTCATTTTCCTCCCATGCACATCACTGATGAGCTGGTAGAGTATATTTGTTGCCAGAAAAACAAGCAAGCCCCATGTCGAAGGGCCTGATTCATATGTGGTTTATGAAATTTCATCTGCCTTTATGCCACGCGGTTGAGAGCTGAACCTGGTCCAAGTTTGACCGCACACTTCACTCCTCCCCCACCTGCCCCCTTTTAGGGTGCCCCTCTAAGTGTTCTAATAGAATTTTCTGAATTTAGGGTTGTTTTTTTTACTCCTTCTTAGAAGCAAACACTGAAAATCACAGGTCTGCTAAGTAAGGAAAATGGTGGGGTGGCTGTGAAGTGCCCAGCTCTGGTTCATCTCCTGGTGTGGCTTGGCTGATAGAGTCCCCCCAGTCCAGGAGAGCTATGCTCCTCACCATCTGCCAGGATGATGTGCTCATGCTGATCTAAGGCTTATCTGTGGTCCACGGACCCAGTCCCACCCTGCCCTGCAGTCCTGGCTCTGCTTTGCCGTTTCTATCTGGGTTTCATGTTATCACGCCTATGGCAGTGGGAGATGAGGTCCAGTGGTGATGCTAGAGGATCGCTGGGAGATCACAGCCACACAGGGAAAATGGGACATTGTCCTTTTTGGTGGCAGATTGCCAGCCATCAGACCATACCCTCAATCATGTGGTGAGCCAGGGGACGAGGAAAGAGTGGCCCAGATTGTCCCTTGACTTACCCGCTCCTTAGAGACATCATGCTGTTCCCATGGGTGAGACAGTGTTAAGTCCCTCCTTCACTTTCTCATCACCTACATGGATTTTTTTCTCCTGGACTAGAGGATGCGGGAAGGGGCATTAGGAGTGGTAGGAGCCTGGTTTTCCATCAGTGATATGGGACTGGCTCATGGGAAGATTTCCCAGCTGCAGACTCCCTGCTGGAGGCTGTGGGGAGAAGGAAGCAATGGGACATTCCTGTGGCACATTCCTGTGGCACATTCCTAGCCACGTTCCTGTGGCTAGACCTCAGCTGCTGCTCCACACAAACCCAACGCTCAGCCACTGCATCCTCCTGGGTGCCTTTCAGAGGAGGAGAGGCCATAAGAGAGATATTGCCTTTCTGTGGCTGTTAGTGGCTGGTCAGTGTCCCATGGAGAATCCACCACAGCTCCTTTTCCCCATCAAATTACATAGTCCTACCCCTCCTGTGGATGGCAACAGCTCTGTTCCTTTGAGGGGAAATATCAGAGGAAGCTAAGGAGTGCTCAAAGAAAGCAGGCCCAGATCTGGAGGGGATGCAGAAGCCTCTTTGCACATAGTATTGTAGGTGTCCTCCAAGATGAGCAACAGCAAGAAAAGCCATGTTTGTTTGGACACCTCCATGCTAACCTCATTCTCAAATCCTTTGTAAACTTCCTTCTGGCTGATGTCCCTAACCTGCACTTGAAAATTCCAAATTCATAGTGGGGATGCACTAAACAGGATTATTTTTCTGTATTCAGGGCCAGATCCCTTCACCTGCAAATGTGTATAGGCTGGTTTTCAGTTCATCCAAAAATTCTCTGACTGAACCATGGATCAGTTGTTGCCTCACTGAATAGATGGGTAGGGTTGGTTTGTTTTTTTTTTCTCTTTAGGCACATATAATCCCTTCTAAATGCTTTATTTGCTCTCATTCAGATTGAAATCCCAAAACATGTTCAAATCTGTCTAGGCCAGCCTGAATAGGATTTGGCCTTATAGGTGCCTTCAGACAACACCCAAGGTTCAAAGTCATCTTTTGCTAATTTAGCACAAGAGTTTCATCCCAGGTCTCCTCAGTGTTGGGACATTCCTAGAGGTAAAGGAAACACCAAATGCATTATTGTAACTCATTTGTTTACTTCCTTGTTTCTTGTAATGCTTAGACAGTGATTCCCTTGCCCACGGACCATAAACATCCTTCGATGGTGGGGTCCAGGATGCTCTGTCCCTCTCTCAATAGGAATGTGTGTCTGGCTCTTTTGCAACGGGTTCCATTAAGGCATCACAAAGGGCACCACAGGGACACAAGGCTTTTCTCTGGTCACAGTGGGGCACAAAATTGCTGTTCCCAGCCAAACTCATGTCTTCAGAGCTCTGTATGTTGATGTCTGTCAGTTCTCAGCCAGCTGCTCTCACAGCCATCATTGACATGAAGCCATAAACTAGGCCACTGCTCACCCATTTTTGGCAATTGTATCACTCGGTGGTTACAAGATTTACCTTTTTTCAAACTTTTCCTTTTGCTTCTCCTTCTTCTAAGCTATTTTTCCTATTTTGTTCTCCCCCAGGCTTCCTTGTTAACAAAGGATTTCCCCTAAGCATCCTTGCTTTCTGTTGCTAATCTCTCCTAACCACGGGGAGCCACAGCTTGAGTCAGTGCAGGAGATGTGTCCCAGGCTCAAGATAACAACAGAGCAGCTGCCTCACGTGGTAATGGGGAGCCTGCATCAAGAATAACCGAAAGGGTAATGTTAGGTCACTTCTGAAGTGATGGGAGCCTCGTTCAGCACATCCTCATCCTTGTCTAATCCAACCGCTTTTTCCATTTCCATTATTCAAGTCCCTCTAAATAAGAGATGGATAATTAGGGACAGTGGGGAAGCTCAGGGGAAAACAGAGAAATGTGAGAAGGAAGCAGCAGACTGCACTAATTTCTTCTTTCCAAATGTACGAGGCCCCAAGCATCACTAAAAGACATATTAGATCAGGGCTAGCAGGAGCTGGGGAGTGAGCTGCTGTGTAAAGCTCTCCAGGAGCTTTTCCTTCCCCCTCAAAAAAAATTCGGCACAGTGCCATAGGTCCCTGGTACATCACTACCCCCACACCGAACACGACTGCGTGGTGGTCTCAGGCTGGAGATCACCAGGTCCACGGGAGAAAAGCACTGCAGAGGCTTCATATCTCGGCGCTGAAAAAGGTGTGTGCTTGGGATGATGCAAAAAATTGGGGGTGTTAGGTGGAGGTGTATGTGTGGGTCCTATTCAGAGCTTGAGACCTGGAAGGTCCACGGGGCAGGAGCTGCAGGTCCCACATGAGGTGCAGTCTGCTGTGAGACAGCATGAGGAGGACAAGGACAGGGAAGGAGGCACTCTTTAAGGATTAAGCAGCATATGTCTGGGACAAAAGGGATCCCGACACTGCTCTTTTCCTTGCTAGTACCTCCCCACACGATCGTGGGAATTTACTCAGTCTCCCTTCTCCTCGTGGAGGTTGTCTCTCAGGAGGACTGGTCCCATCTGGATAGAAGACTGCTGAGAAGGGAAGATTTTCCCCACAGATCTGTTCAGCCTTAGCAAGACCAAAACCAGGGGGGGGAAAATAAAAAAAAAAGGAGAAAAGGGGAGAAAAATTGCTGCAATTGTAGCCAGGGTTATTTATGCTTGATTTTAATGAAAGGTCCCTAAGGATTGGGGAATTATTTTTTTAATGTCCTTCAGACATGACCTGGGGAGAGATAGTCCTGCTGTAGGGCTATGGGGATGGGACAGGGAGTGCCGTCCAGTTCCACAGCTCCTGATTGCAGACCAGTGGATGCTGGGGAGGCAGTGGCAGCTCGATCCCAGTACAATAGGATTTAGCTCTCCATGGATCCTCACAGGAATGTTGCAAGAAGAGAGAGGGAAGGATCTGGGGGGAGATGCAGGGGAGTCCGGCCAAGTGAACCAGTGCTTCTCTGCCTATCGCCACCGTTTCTCCTCGCTTGACACAGACGGTGGCCTCGTCACTGATCTTCTCAAAGAAACCCCAGCCCACGCTGTGGGGGAGGATGCGGTGTCTTGGGTTTCCCACCTCACACCCCCGTTTTCTGTCTTTCAGCAGCCGGGGTTGGCTGCGGGGAGGAAGGGGAGGGAAAGGCAGCAGCTCTGTATTAATGGGCTCCTTAAGGAGAAGCCCGGTAGAGGTTAGCATCCATCCCCGCGGCTACCTGAAGCATCCCGAGCCACCCCTGGATGAGACAAAGAGTTGGGTGGGTGTGCGGGGGAGAAGGAGCGAGAGGGAGCCGGGGCAGACAAAAGGGATGAGCAACCTGTGTGCCAGAGAGATCGGATCTGCCGCACGCTCCTGTCTTTCCCCCACCTGCCGGCAAACAGGGAAAGGAGACAGTCTGCCAGGTGGGCTGAGCTTTGTGGGGAGTGAAAATGGATCAGGACAGCACCCCTGGGGGATTGCTAAAATAGGGGTGCTGTGGGCATAGCTCCCCAACTCTGGTACCTGCTCCGGAGGGAGTTATAGCTATTTTTCCTCCTCCCCAGGCTCTTCATTGGGGAGAAGGAGAGGGTACCTGGAGCGCTGCTTTGGTCAGAGCCTGGAATGCTCTCTGAAGTGATGCTAGTAATTAGGGAGTTTGTGAAGGAGGGAGGAAACCCTAAGATTTGGAGTTTTATGACCCCCATCATGAACACACGCAGACTCCTCTTTTCCATCCGCTGCTTACTCTCCAACTCCCTCCCCAAGTTTTGCACGTGCGGGATGTGCACCCTTTGTCTGCTACGTCAAGTCTTGTGAGGGCAACGTAATCTCAGCAGGGTACCCCCACGTTTCTGCCAGCAGTCGTGCAGGAAGCTGACTCAACATCAACCTCTACCTAAAGCTCTAGTTGAGGACACAAGGGGTCTTAAAATCATATTTATCACTTACACTATTAACAGGGAGGTTGTCATTGTCCGGGATAATCATGGAGTAGGGTGTGCTTCCCAGGAGTTGCAGAAAACCGTGTTCAAAGCACCTTTCTTTTAACTAGGACAGGAATTGTGATTTCCTCACAGCTGAAGAGCTGTGACCCCCTCATAGCTAACTAACCATCTTCTGCAAGAGCTTTACCGTTTTGGATAACTGATCAAACATCCATCAGGCCTGACCAAGCTAGAGACCTGCCAGCCTTAAATCTTGGAACACATACCCCAGGACGTGCATCCCATATCTCACGGGAGAGCTAAAACCACCTCCCTTCAGTCACACACAAAGCATAGGGATCTCACAAGGAGTGACCAAGTCTTGTCCTGACCCAGAACACCTCATCAGGTGTTCACCTAAGTTCCCCCCTCAAGAAGGGATCTGAATTCACATCATCCTACCTGGTCACCCCTGTTCACCCATCCTGAAAACGCCTTCTTTCTTTGCTCAGACCCATAAACAGAGGGTTTCCCGTCAGGCCCTATTAGCTCTGGATGAGTTTGCCTTGCAGCCTGGTAGAGTGCAGAGAAGACCATGGAAGCTCAAAAATCAATTACCCGAGAGCTGCCAGGTGGGGTTCTGCTCGATCTCTGAAAAGACACATTCCTCCCCTTAGTTTGGGGACTGAACAGCCAGCACAGAACTTTTTCCTTCTCTTTCCTCATCTTCTCTCTCTAAATATTTGTTCAGATTGCCTGTGGCATTTAGAACAGCTAAAATTATCTCAATTAAATATCTGTACTCTTTTCCTTTGTTCTCTTCTTCTTTCTGGCTTTTTCCTTCCAGGCAGCTGGAGCACATTCTTTAGACACTCTTTAAAAACAAAAGAAAAAAACCAACAACCCTACCCCAGACACCCAACAGCTAAGACTCACGTAGCTTCAGTTTTGCTTTATTTAGAAACACCGATTAAATAGATGATGTGAAAAACATGAAAAGATCCATGCCCCACACTTCATGCATAGGAAACAGGGGAGCAGTCTTACCTAGTCTCCACCAAAGCCGTCCCTTTGTGGATTACAGGTCTGCTGGAGCTGTGGGAGAAAGGGCTAAAGGGTTGTACACTGATTTTCGGGACGTGCTTTGTACCTTGAGGTAGGATCGTGATAGTGCTGTTGTGCTCCAGGATGTTCCCCCTGCCTGTCCATGTGTTCATCATAACATTATCTGGCCCATTTTATTGACCCCTCAGCTTTGCAAATTCCCTGCCAGTCTGTTCTGGGAGAGAAAATTCCTTCCCAGCATCAAATTTGGCAGCTGCCTCATCCCTGTGCCTGACAGCATGAATCACCAGAGTTAAGTAACAAACCCATTTATACATCAAGATGCCATCACTGTCCAAGCAATCATTCTTATGTTTTTCAATGTGAAGCCGATTACAGTGGATTCTGCCTATACTCCTTTTATTCCCCCTCCTTTGTTCCCTAATTTACCTCCCAATAACTTCTGGATGTTTTGCAAAACAGAGAAAAACTTCAGAAGGGGGCTGGGATGCTAGGCAGAGTCAGAAAATATTTTCCAACCCCCAAGAAAGGTTGTTTACTACTAATTTTGTGAGTTTCTGGGAAACCTCTCAGGGAATCTCACCAAAGCCTGTTTGGCAAGAAAAAGTGATTTGCTAATGAGGTGGTACGCCACCTGGTTTGTGTATTATTGTCTCACAAATATACCTACATACCCACACACACTTTAATGCACCTGTTATTTTACAAGGGTTTTCTTGGTGCTTTTTTTCCTTCCTTCTTAGTACCCGTTGTATTGCTCTGGTCTATTGACAGTTATTAAAAAGTAATTCCCGAGTGCATTTGGTTTATCCTTCTGAAAATGAAGTTTTGATGGGCTGAAATGGCAGTGGGCGATTCATCTCGAAGGAAAGATCTGGGGAAAGCAGAGTGCACTGTGAGTTTGTGGAGGAAGCGCAAGATCTGCAAATGTTATTAAGCCTGGGAAAAGCAACAGGGCTTGTACACTGAGAATAACTGCAGAATTGCAATATTCAGTAATTGGCACAAAACAAATTTAGGCTGAGACTTGTGTCTCTCAGTGCTTAGCTCCAAGACAGAACTCTCAGACTAGGTGTTCTCCTGTTGTCTGGTCAGCCTTGGTCCATGCAGGACACAACCAAGGAGATGGCCATTGCCCTTCCTTTTCCACCCAGCAGCTGAGGTACCCCCATGAAGCCCAGAAAATTCTGCCTCAAATATCTTCCTTTGTCTGATTGGAAACAAGAATTTGATGAACACAGACCTCTACTTTTCCAAATTGCCACACCACTCTGAGTGAAATCCATCCAAGATTTCTCAGGTCTCTCTCTTTTTATAACAGAGTCACTAGAGCAAACACAGAAATGTAGTTTTCACAGAAAAGAGTGATTCAGACTCGGGGACAACTTAAATGGCAGGTCTGGGTTTTGTTCTTGCTGTGTTTCCCTACCAGTGAGTGTGGGGGTATTTCAGTACAGGGCAGACTGCAAATATTTGCCCAGACCCAAGTAATTTCTCTTAGGCAGAGCAGGACCACATTCTGCATTCCTCCATCCAAGGTACATGCATCAAAGTTGGGGACACTGCACATAAGGACAGCAGTGATGTTATTCATAGCCTGGATTCCTAAGAGCCAAACCTTAAAGGAAAACTTTAAAGAACCGCTAGTGACACCACACACACCCCCCAAAGAATGGACTAACAATCTCAGCATCTTTTAGACATCAGACTTAAGGAGGGAGAAGGAAAGGGCTATGTGACAGGCATCGTTTGGCAGCCGGGCTTCATTAACTCTGTTTTTCAAAGATGCGTTTATCTCTGCAGAATAACAATCGAGTTATCTCAGGCCCCATATTCCGTCCTCCCACAACTATTGCAGTAGGTACTGAGCACTGACAGTCCCCTTTGTGCCATTATCTCATTCTTTCCCTAACATATTAAACTGCCATCAAAGATGAGGTTTGCAAACATAGTTTGTTGCCTATTGGAGCCTTACATTTCAGAGCTACTGCTGCTGCTGTTGCATATTTTGTAGAACTTTTTCCAAGCAGACCATCTTTGCTAATGGGCTCACTTGGGGGTCCGCTGAGCTGCAGGGAAAATGGAGACAAGCAACCTTCCTGCTGGGAGACCTTTGCAAACCTCAAGGAACCTTTTTCAGAAACAAGAGTTCCATGTTCTTAATGAGATCATTTTCAGAAAAGTCGGGAAAAAAAGAAAGAAGAGAAAATAGCGACAGCAAAATAGAGATAATCACTAAAAATGTTTTTCAAGTAAACCGGGAGCCCACTCAGTGTAATGAGACAGAAAAATTTCAAGAAACCTAAAGGAGGAACGTGTGCTTTATTTGACACATCAGAGCAAAGTCAGTATGTGAAAAGCAATAGCATGTCGACCCTGCAGTTGTCTGTCACTCCCCTGGTGCAGAAAGCTGGGTTAAGAGTAGAGAAATAGGACAGAATCCCATCAGTGCCATAGTTTGGTGCCAGGAAATCTGCAATAAAACCTAAGATTTCTGGCAAGTCTGATGTGCTGAGTTGGGTAGGAAAGGTCAGCTCTCTTCACCTCTATCTGCTTGATGTGTTGAACCCCATTAAAAAAAAACAAAAACAAAAACAAAAAGTGTGCTCAGCAAGAGGTGATGAACCCACTCTGGCCCACAAAGACCAGTTTCATGCCTCTCAATATGGCCAGACACATCAACTATTTGGATGAGCTTTCAGTGGTAGCTTTCTACATGGGTGTAATGCAAGAACTTTTGAAAGGCTGCGTCTGGCCGATGACAGATGGATATTTTAAAAAGCACAGGCAGATCAGTGCCTTGAGTGGCAGGAAAACTGGAAGAACGGGAAAAGGGAAAGTGTGGACAGAGGGAACTCTTGTCATCTGACATGGCCAAAGCCTCAAACGTCTGTGTGGGAGTGGTAGATCAAACAGTTGGTTGATGGCATGAAATGACACCTCCAGCATGTCTCTGCCCGTTGTGCCAACATGGTTTAACAGGTTGGCGCTTTCCTGATGTCTCAAGTAGCCAGGGCATAAGCATAGGGAGGTGCCAGCAAAGATGTACAAAAGAACATCTAGCTCAAAGCCCAGTCTGCAGCATTTTCCATGAGTTAATGTTTATAGAAGTGTATAATAACAGAAAAAAAGAATGCAGTGTTATATCACCAGATATTCTCTTAATCTCCAGAGATTTGTAGCTCAGACACTGCATGAACCAAAGTAGGTCATTTCATATTTGCATGCTCTTCATGGAGTTTTTTCCTTCCATTAATCTGCTCAGTCACCCTTTGAATGTGTCTACAATTTGGGGATCTGTAATATCCTGCTGCGGGGAGTTGCACAGATAACCAGATACTGCGTGAGGAAACTCCTCTTTTTAATTTGTTCTGAACTTGGCACTTGCTGATTTTAACTGATAACCCTTCATCAGAAGACACAATAATCAATCAACTGCTAATCTAACTCTCTAGATCCTATCCTTCCTTTTACCCTTTCTTTTTCGAGACTGAATAAACGAGGTTTACACAGCTATTCCCTGTGTGCGAGTGACTTTATCACTCCTTTGCACTGGTTAGGTTTCTTTCGCATCCTTCCTGGGATGGGGACACCAAATCAAAACAGACAGAATTCAAAATGTGACTGAAACAGGAGTTTTGGTGGGGAGAATGAGGACAGGTGAAAGAGGACAACAAGGAACCTTGAGTACAGGGAGCCCACGCTCTACAGAGCCTCTGGCCTGTAGGACATACAGGTGACCAGAGGAAAGCACCAGAAGGAAATCAAAGGTGAAGTACAAGGCTACCTAGTAGAAAGTTTCTGACATAGGGGGGCAAAGTGGGGACAAAGACGGAACCAGGAACAGTCTCAGTGTGGGAAATAAGTGTCATGAAAACAGGGTATATTTCCAGCAGGAGGTCACAGTGGCTATACGTCTGGCTTTCAACTGCTGTCAAAGCAGTTTTCCCCCATCTCTGTATTGCACAGTGCAACGCTGTGTGCGGTAGGGAGAGGTGTCCACAGCTCTGGTTCAAAAAAAGCAGCATTTGCTAAAAGCTGCGATTTGACCTGCCACAAGGCAGCCAGAGCGCTCACCCTACTTCGCCCCTCCTTCCACTTCATTCACTCCCCATAGCAGAGTTGTCTGTGGAGCTCCAACCCTTAGGTCTGAATTGAGCCAGAAGGACAGGTTTCATTTCTTTCTCTTCAATGAGAGAAAGTCTAAGCTTCCAACTTCTCCCATATGACATGTTCAACTGGCAACACAAGTCTTCCTTCTGATGACTTTGCTCATAGACTTTCAGTTGTGATGTTTCACCATCTGAATTAGCCAACTTCCCAGCAAGTCAGTTCTCAAATTTCTAATTTAGCTGCAATGTAGCACTTCCTTCAAGGCTTGTTCTTTACCAGATCCTTCACTTCATCGTTTCCACCAGCACTGCTAACATTTGCAAAGTGGTAGCGTAGCTCATCTTTCAGCAGGAATTTTGTACCCAGCTGAAGTTTGAATATTTCCAGCAAGTCCGAGTGGGTTGTCAAATACGACAGTTCCCATGTTGGGATCATTTCTTCCTGTCTAAGGAAAGGTGGTGAGAAACAGAAGTGCTTTGGTTTCTGCTGTCACTTTCCTTGACAGGGAGAAAGCTGGTGAAGCAAAAATGGGACATCTGGAAGGGCAGAGCTAAGTCACAGGTGAGCCAAGCTTCCACAGAAGCTGACCTGGCAGGTCTTCCTTTCTGAGGGAGAAGCCTGCAGATGGCTCCTTGTCACCCACTCACTTAGAGCCACCAGGGCTTAGATGATGTGGGCTCTGTGGAGTGTCAGCTTAGTCCAGCCTCTGAGAAAACCTGCCTGGGAGGATGTTACCAGTGAAAATGTGACGGTAATAATTATTCCTTTCTTGTGTATTTATCCACCACAGCCATTCTCATTCAAAGATCTTTGATAATTGTTGACCCTATTGGTCTCTGATAGTTGATGTTTGGTCCAGGTGTTTAAACATAGGCTTAAACATTGGTGATGGATCCAGAGGCAGATGCTGAACCACCAGCTGGAGATGTTCTTTCCAACTTCTTGAATATGGCACAAGGGGAATGGACTGCAGCCACGTCACATTGTATCTTATGGAATATCTCCCTGTGCCATTTTCAAAGAGAGACAACTGGACTAGATGGACCATCGATCTGACCTAGGAAGCTACAATTTTTTCCTAGATGCCTGGTGCTTTTTGCCCAAGGGCACTCAAGCCATCATCTCAGGGCTGAAAGATGTGAGATGGGTTATGAAGAAAGTCTGCAGTCCTCTGGAGTAAGAGTTGTGGGACATCTGGCATAGCCTAAGGTATCACAAACAGTATATAATGTGTATATTTAGGCAACCTGAATGGAGTTCTTGTGGTAGGACTGTATTTGAGATGAAAGGCATGGTTCAATTGCCTGCAGAACAATACACAGGTCAAACTGCACCCAACTCCCAAAGACCTTAGGGGTTTTCCTACCCTGGGTGTCACTAATCCCTGGCTGCTTTATTTGTAGGGGCACTGCTTCTGCCCAGCAGACTAAGAAGTGAGGCTGGGACGTAGTGAACTCAGGGAAACAACTACAGTGTCAAGAAGAAAATCACAGAATAGTCTCTCTGCTCTATTCTCCCAGCTCCTAGTAATCTGTAGATTAAAGACTTCTCAAACTGGGGAAGAAGAATGGTTTTAGGGCAACCTGTGTGTAATGCTTTCTGATGAAACTCACTTTCTGTGTTTCTCTCATTGCTTCTGAAGCCCTTTGTAGTTAAACCATGCACAACGTCCCATGGAAAGCCTGGAAAGGAGAAGGCTCAGGGTGATCTCATCAATCAGATAAGTATCTGAAGGGAGGCTGTGGAGGAGGTGGAGTCAGGCTCTTTTCATTGGTTCCCAGGGACAGGAAAAGAGTTAAGTGTCCAGCAAGCCAGACCGACCAGAGAGTCTGAAAGATAATTATATTCCAACAGGTTTGGTGAAAATTAGTGCCACAGCAGAGCTGAAGTAGCTCAGTTGGGAGAGCGTTAGACTGAAGATCTAAAGGTCCCTGGTTCAAACCCGGGCTTCAGCAGTGTTTTCCTGTAGTTTTCTTTGGCCAATGCTGGTCTCCTCAGTACAAGAGAGACATGGACATACAGGAGAGAGTCCAGCAATAGGCCATCATAATGATGAAAGGACTGGAGCATCTCTGCTTTGAGGAAAGGCTGAGAGTGCTGGGACTCTTCTGCCTGGAGAAGGAACAGGAAGCAGGATCCTACCAATGTATATCAATACCTGAAGGAAGGGAGCAAAAAGCATGGAGGCAGTTTCTTTTCAGCGGTCCACAGCGACAGGACAAGAGGCAATGGACACAAACTGAAGCACAGGAGGTTCCCTCTGACCAGTGGGAAATACTTTTTACTGTGAGGGTGACTGAGCACTAGCACAGGTTGCACAAAGAAGTGGTGGAGTCTCCATCCTCGCAGATAATCAAAAGCTGTCCAGACACGGTCCTGTGCACCTGGCTTTGGGTGGGCCTGCTTGAGCAGTGGGTTGGACCAGATGACCTCCAGAGGACCCTTCCAACCTCAACCATCCTGAGTCTATGAAACAGGGATATAGTTTTCCAATCCAAGGGCTTCAGCAAAAGTAGTGATATTTCTTTTTGTTCCCTCAACCTTGAGCTGCCTGTTCCTAGCCCTGTGTCATGGACTGGCCTTGTAAAAAGGTAGCAATGTTAACTCACTGGTGTATGGGACCATGCAGAAAATCAAACCTGTGAACTGGCAAACAGAAAAATACCATACCAAAAAAAATATCTGCAACTGACCCTGCAGCAAATCCTCTCCCTAAAATTTGTCTTCTTCTAGGCTGAAGAGCTCAGGTGTGTCCAACTGTTGCTTATGCAGATCTCTGATGAAGCTTTCTGCCTTTCCTGAACCTTTTATTCTCTTACACTGACCTTTAAAAAATGATAGCATTCAACGTGCAGGCACCCCAAAGAGTTCTACAATGGCGTAGCTGTATTTTGTGTTTTGCTCTCCATCTCTTTCTGACTAATTCCTGATCTGTGGAGTCATTCAGAGAAACAGCAGAGACAAGACCTGAATTGCCAATTGTCCAAAAAAAAAAGAGAAGTGAGAAGCAGTGAACCTTTGACTATTGATTTCTCAAAAACCAACTCAAATAGTTATGTGGTCTCCCCTCCATTATAGAGCAGAGACTTCTTCTTTCTCCCTTGCATTCTGATGGTGTTCTTTGATCTCTGGATATAAACCTATCAAATCCCACAGCACTTCCAGGAGATTACATCCTTAGTCAGGATTTGAATAATGACTTGTCCATAAGTCAATGGTATCATGACCTTTTTAGAAGAGATACCATGAGACCTACTGGGCAAATACCTCTATCAACAATCACCACCCACTAGCAGGTAGGACCAGAACATACATTGCTCTCCTGCATAGCTCAGAAAACCTCACCAACCTGATCTGGTTGAAGATGTCCTTGTTGATTGCAGGAGGGTGGACTAGATGACCTTTAAAGGTCCCTTCCAACCCAAAATATTCTATGATTCTACCACTCTACATAACAGCCACTCACCCATCACTGCCCTTTGCAGACCTGATGTACTCAGGCAGGATCCTCTGTTCGGGGGCGCAGCAAGTAGAAAATGCCTTACCTTTGAACCTTTACTCCTACTGTCTATGTCTGCATCTAAATTGGGAATGACTTTCCTGGTCCCCAAACTGGATGAGAGTAGGTCAGAGCCCCCTGCATGGTCCGTGTGCAGAATTAAATTATATCAAATTTAGTATATGCTCAAATCCTCATTTTGTTATGAAAACAGACCTCAGGCAGTTGTGTATGTACATCCCAGGCGTTGCCCTTAGGTTTAAGAACATCTTATGCACCGTGGCTGTGCTGAACTGCTCTGATCTCCTCTACCACACAGGAGAAATGCAGCCCTGGGCACTAAGGGCAGAAACAAATCAGATACCAGATGCACGGAGCATGAGTCAGGGAGCAGTGGGATGGCACAGGCTTAGTGTTCAAGCAGTCCTGCTAAACAATAATTTGACCTGGTGCTAGACTCATGGTTTAACAAGCGTGCTGGAAATTTGAGTAAGGCCAGTGCTTGTGCTTGGTCACTGCCCAGTGCTCCTCCATGCTGCTTAGATGTGCCAAATCGGGCCCTCCCAGGCAATGTCCAGACACAGTTCAGGGGACAGCAGCGGGCAGGAACCGTTCCCAAGAGGTGGTTTGGATGCAAGGAATCTACTTCTGCTGAGGCAGCAGGGGCAAAAGGTTTTAGCACCGTGACAGATGTGCCCTATCAGATGGCCTTAGTCCCATTGAGTGGGACAGATGAGTTGTATTTGCTGCTGGTGCTATACATCTCCCTGTAGAGGACTTAGTGTTTCCCCACCACCTCTCTCTTGATGATGGGCCACTGGCACCGTTACCTCAGGCAGCCTAGAAAAGCCTGCCACAATGAAGATAAGCATTTGGAATAAAGCTTCATTATGGGCTGTTGAACAGATAAACCACAGACAGCTGAAGAATTCCCCTGAATTTAAAACGGTCATTGCCCAGAGAAACCGTGGATGCCCCATCCCTGGTGGTGTTCAAGGCCAGTCTGGATGGGGCTTTGAACAACCTGGTCTGGTGGGAGGTGTCCCTGCCCAGGGCAGGGGGTTGGAACTTGATGATCTTTAGGGTCCCTTCCAACCCAAACCATTCTATGATTCTATAAAATAAGAGAGATTTTTAGGGCTGGAAAAGATCTGGGGGGGAGGATATCATGTTAAGATTTGCCCTGTTCTTACTGTATCTGTTCACGGACATTACTGGAGGATCTGTGGACTAAGCCGGCGCTGTTGTTCACATGGAGGTGCCAGTGACTGCTGCTCACCTCTCACATGGCTGCAGTCCAGCACAAGGATGTAGCTGCGATCCAATTATTTTGAAGCTTAATCCACACCTGTGGGAAGGCAAAAGAAAGGCTCCCACTGATCACAGAATCACAGAATGTCAGAATGGTAGGGGTGGGAAGGGACCTTCGGAGATCATCTAGTCCAACCCCCTGCCAAAGCAGGCTCACCAAGACCAGGTTGGACAGGAATGCATCCGGGTGGGTTTGGAATATCTCCAGAGAAGGAGACTCTACACTCTCTCTGGGCAGCATGTTCCAGGGCTCTGGCACCCTTAAAGTAAAGAAGTTTTTCGTCATGTTCAGATGGAATTTCCTATGTTCCAGTTTGTACCAGTTGCCTCTTGTCCTGTCACTGGGCACCACTGAGAAGAGTCTGGCCCCAGCCTCTTGACACCCACTCTTTAAATATTGATAAGCATTGATGAGATCCCCTTTCAGTCTTTTCTTTTCCAGGCTAAACTGTCCCAGGTCTCTCAACCTTCCCTCATCAGAGAGATGCTCTGGTCCCTTGATCATGTTTGTAGCCTCCACTGGACTCTCTCCGGTAGTTCCTTGTGCTTCTGGGGGCCCCAGAACTGGGCACAGGGCACCAGGGCAGAGTAGAGGGGGAGGATGACCTCCCTCGACTCCCTGGCTGTGCTCTTTTAATGTACCCTCCCCTGTTTTTAATGCACTGATGCTGGTAATCAGGCTCCCATGTGCAGAGTACAGGATATAAAGAAATCCCCAGAGACCATAAAGCTGCTAGAAGTAATGAGAGCAGCTCCTTCTCCAGATGACCTGGTCCCCTCCCGGCTGAAACAGCTTCAACTCAAACCTCAGATGCCAAAAGTTTGTCGAGTTTCCTTGTGTTTGGCTCAAAGAAGGGTTAAAAGTGCTCGGTGGCTCTTGCTGACTGGGAGGCAGCAAGGGAAGGTACAGGATGAATAATGGTGGTGGGCGGCAGGCAGCATGGGGGCGGCTGCCCTGCCAGCACCTTCCCCCAGCCCACACGCGTGCAGCTCCCTCCTCTCACCGCCCTTCGGGTCCCTTCGGCACCGGGGCCCCCACATTGATCAATCAACACACGTCAAACCCTGATAACCCTCTCTTCCTGAGCACAGCGATGCTCCAGCCTGCAGCTCCCCCCCCACAAACGCTCACAGCTCTGCCAGTGCCCTTCAGCTCCGATTTTCTGCTTTTTTTCTTCTTCTAGTGATTTCTGCCTCTTTCTCTCAATTTTTCCAGTCCCGATCAGCTGCCGCTGTCCTTCTCCCCCATCCTCATGACGCCTCTCTCCACCTTTCCCACCGAGGACCGCTGGCGTGGATCGCTCCGCACGCATCCGCTCTGACCGCAAAGCACCAGAGCTGTATCTCACTGCTGCTGAGACACGGGAGCCTGCACTGATAGGTCAGCCAGCAAAACATATGGGAAATCCTCAGCAGGAGCTTCAAACCCTTTCTTCCAGGAAAAAAAAAAATATTAAAAATATCAAACCCAACCAAAAAAAGGTGAAAAGGGAAATAAAACCCTGTAAGGCGTATGGTCACTGTAGGAGCATGATGAGATTTGTTAATATACCCGGGAAAGTTCCCACTGAAATTACTCAATGCAGATCACAGCAGGGGTTACTGTGTATGTGGTGCTTGCTCGGTTGTGGTTTATGGGGTCAGAAAGAAGCCCCCCCAGATCTCTGATTTGCAGTCACTGTGAAGCACTGTTGCAGTGTCAATATAGCTGCTCTGATGAAAAGAGCACGGGGTGAGGCATGCACGTTCCCAGCAACACCTTCTCTATTTTGCTGATTGTTTTTGTGATAGTTGGCATTCCCATGGAGTTCTGCTGTCCCTTTCTTTTTATGTTTTTGTATGACCTACTGTAATATATCATAGAATCATAGAATGATTCAGGTTGGAAGGCACCCTAAAGATCATCGAGTTCCACCCCCCTGGCCATGGGCAGGGACACCTCCCACCAGACCAGGTTGCTCAAAGCCCCATCCAACCTGGCCTTGAACACCTCCAGGGATGGGGCATCCACAACTTTCTCTGGGCAACCTGTTCCAGTGGCTCACCACCCTCACAGTAAAGAATTTCTTCCTAATATCCAATCTAAATCTATCCTCTTCCAGTTTGAAGCCCTTATCCCTTGTCCTATCACTACATGCCCTTGTAAGAAGTCGCTCCCCATCTTTCCTGTAGGTCCCCTTTAAGTACTGGAAGGGCTCTAAGGTCTCCCTGGAGCCTTCTCTTCTCCAGGCTGAACAATACCAACTCTCTCAGCCTGCCCTCACAGCAGAGGTGCTCTAGCCTTCTGATCATCTTCATGGCCTCTGCTGGCCTTATCTGGGTGCAATACAACTAATTTTACCTCTCCCACTAGAGGACAGAAAGGTCCATGCTCTCCCCTCTAGCCACAGGGCTTTTCAACCGGGGAAAACCAGTCTTTGCTAACAACCTCCTAGCCACAATTCCTGAGGAAAAGCAGCACCAGGAGCAAAATACTTAAAGCGACTTCTGAATTTATTCAGCTTGTCTGTCTGTGCTGGTGGGAATGTTTCACACCTCCAAGCATTGGTTGTGCTCCGGGACTGTTCCCACCTGCAGGACTGTGTTTTGGGCTCTTCTGTGCTCTGAGAGAAGGTCATCCCCGTTCTGATGCCAACCTGCTTATATCAGCCTGCAGTTTCTCTTCTAGCCCTCCCTAGCCCTCCCCTCCCCCTGCCCAGGCTGTGAATCCTCCCATACCCAACAGGCAGAGATCTCTTTACGCAGCAGGAAAAAACCCAAGGGAATTTGCATAAATTAGAAGGGAAAAGCGCATTTCAGCCATTCTCTATTTAAACTGCGTGGAAATCGTGCTGATGGGAGATATAAACGCCTGCCGAAGCGGGCAGGAAGGCGCTTGCTTCAATCTCACGGAAAATTGCAGATTTAATCATCAGATCCGACTTGAGTAGCTAAAGAAATCATTCTCCCTTCTCCTGATCTCCCTCCGCCAGGAGAGAGAAAGGCAGAGGGAAGGAAAACAATTCATCTGTGATCCTACAACGGTGACAAGCTTAGCAAAGCCCTTCCACCAGTCCTGTTAGCCGACAGCCAGCATCTGGCAGGGCCTGGGATCTCACGGTGGGAAGCACAGCTCCCTGCTTTTGCTATGAGGTTTGGATGAGACTGGCTCCATCCGTGACTGAGTGAGAGGCCAGTCAGCGATAGCAAAAGCCCTGGTCCAGCTGGGAGCTTTCGGGAGGGTCTGGCTCTCCGCAGGGTCAGAGGGCTGGGTCCTTCAGGTTGTGGGGAAAAATCACAGAATCACAGAATCATCATGGTTGGAAAGGACCTCGTTATGAGGCCCCCGTGGGATTTAGAATCTTAAAGACCAGATTTTCCAAGACATTTAGGCACTTAGATCAGGAGCACAATCAGATGTATAAACATCTAGGTTAGAAACGAAGTCCCACCACGTGTCTTACTCATGTAGGTGACAGTAGTCAGGCGCTAAGGTGACTGTGTGCTTGTTCTGTTGTAGGTGTCCTGCACCCAGGTTTCCCCACATATGCACACTCCCCTGGCATACCAGCTCAGCTCCAGGTTCTTGGTAGCTCAAAAGCCCTTTGCACAGTCTAGATTGTGGGTTACCTGCGGGATTTGTGGCACAAACAAAAACCAAGATGTTTTTATTTCTTCCCGGAAAGCTCCGGAGAAGGGCATGGCCACTCCAGCAAGTGCTGAAGTATTTCAAGATGCATCTGGGCAAGGCAACTGTCTTCCACAGGAGACCAAATGAGTTCGAGCAAACCTTCTTTAGGAAATACTCCAGTGACCTCCTGCCATACATGACATTTACCATCCCACTCATGGTATTTGTCACGGATTTTGTGTGGGGGTCTATCTGTCAGCAGTAGTATGAAGCAGACAGATTCACGACCAGTTCTCACTGTGTGTTGAGGAATAAGCATCCTTCAGGTTTCTTGAAAAGCCCAAGTGAGAGCAGTTATTGACAGATATTTAGCACATTTCTCACATTCGCTTAATACCTCCTAAAATAATATGTGCTTTACTTCTCACCTTTTATTGTTTAGCTCAACATTTGGCTTTTACATTTTTTGCCATGACAGACACCAGGCTTATTCATAAATTCCCAAAACTTTCTCCCTTCACACTTAAATTTTCCAGGCTTGGCCTTTCTCCCGGAGCAAGCACGGCTCTTTTCAGGCTGAGAAGCAGGGGGAGTTAAAAGAAATGCTCAGTTTTACTCTGAAAAGAAAAAAGTCTTATAATTGGAGTAGTCTTCATCAAAGGAAGGTGTTTGTGAGTATCATTGTAAGAATTAGGTCTCATTTGTTCAACTTTTGACCCCATGGATAGCTTCATGCTTTAACGTTTCACTGAAGAGCTCTCTCAAGGCCAAGTCCTAACATTGGCTCTGGCAGACAAGCTCTTGCCAACTTTGCTGTAATAGTTTAAGATGTATTTGTCCTCCCCCTCAATCTTCTCTGCTGGCTTCTCTGCCCCTCTTCCAGACTGTCGCAGACTTGGCCAAGGACGACAGAACAGGGGTGACTGAGACATAGGCTTCTTAAACTGCTCTTGAAGGTGAGTTAGAGCTAAGACACCAGTCTGTGATTTGGCGTGCCTTCCCTGCAGGCACTTGTCCAGCTCTGCTGGAGGGCTCTAACCATCGGCAGAGGAGCACACAGCTGGGAGAGGTAACTTCAAAATCAGCCACAGCTGTTTGCCCCGTGAACACACGTATGAATGGTGAGCCCTCCATCCTGCAAATACTTAGGCATGTGTTTAACTTTATAACTGCGAGTAGTTCCAGGAACTTCAGTGGGGCTTGAAGTTAAAATGGCACGTAAATTCTTGCGGAACTGGGAGCCCGCATTTGCACGGGGTTGAGCTAAGAAAGCTTCAGTTCACACACATTGGGGCAATATGTTTCTGCAGCGAAACTGCACTGGAAGAAAAGTCCTTGGGTCTGCTTTAGGCCTTCTTCCCTTCCCAGATGTGTACTGCGATTAAAACCAGACAGCTCCACGTCTGCCTATCTTCTAGGAGAGCTAGAGACCGTTCTTGGAGACTGTGGGTGGCAGCAGGATGGAGAGCCTGAGCACAGTGTCCCCCACTTCTCCTCCTTGTACAGGCTCTTTGGAGAAGACCACAGCCTGTTTCACCCCAGGGCCACCATCCAGGTCAGCCTTACACCTTACACACGGTTGAACATCCCTGTGCTGCTCCATGAGCAGACCTGGAGACAGCCACTGGCAAGGGCTGTCCCTGACAGAATGATGCCAACAGATCTTCGTGCCGGCAAACCCCAGCAGCCCCGGGACACCCCCGGCCCCACTCCCCCGACCCTGCGCAGGCGACTTGAGGGATGGTTTCGGGAACATGTAACTATCTACATTTGCAGCTATTTTAGCTTCTTAGTCACTGGCCTGACATCCTGAATTGAATCCACGTCTGGCTACGCTGCTGAGGAATCGGCAGAGTGTTAAGAGGCTTTTCTTCAGAGAGAAAGCAGGTAGAGCCAGCAGTGTCAGCCCTGGGCTGCTCAGACTGAGGCGTGTGGGTAAAACCAGCCCCAAATTTTCACTGAGCTCCCAGCGTACTTCATGTAAAAGAAGCCTTCAAGGCATTTTGAAGAAAGATGTCCCCTGGGGCTCTGACGGCTCATTTTCTGCAGGGGTTGTGTCTGGCCACAGGGTCTGGAAGAGCTTCCCAGAGCTCCTCCATGGAGTCCCCCCCCTCCTCCCTCTCTTCCCAGCCCTCGCACCAGCTCTGGGTCTGAAACCCTGACATTTGTTAAAGGTTCAGACACTAAAAGTCTGTGTCAGGTAAAGCCCAGA
This sequence comes from Xenus cinereus, assembly GCA_025774025.1. Lineage (NCBI taxonomy): Eukaryota > Metazoa > Chordata > Aves > Charadriiformes > Scolopacidae > Xenus > Xenus cinereus. Next base: position 157,987,533 of record JAOXJK010000012.1, read on the forward strand.
CCGTTCCTGACTGTTCCCGGGAAAAAAAGGGAGAGCAAAGCCACCCCCTGGGTGCTGAGAGCACCCACCGTGTCCCACACATCTCTGCCAAGCCTCCCATGGCACAAATGCTGCCGGAGCCTTTGCTTGCCCTTCATTAATGTGCCTAATGAAAACACCAGTGTGCAGGGGTGCTCTGTACTGACTGGACTGGTCATACTGACTGGAAAGCTCATACCAAGCAAATCCCACATAAACATTTCCAAAGATTAGAAAAAGTCTGTTGCAGGAGCAGCCACAAAATGCTTCACTAAGGCAGAATCAAAGCAGCATATTTTAAGCCAGCAGAAGTCATGAAGTTACAGAGAAATCTGCACTGACAATAATCTTATACACCATGAAACAGCCTTCAGGAACAGTCTCACAGAAACTGTTTCTCAGGTATTACAGTACAAACAGAAGATCTGGGGGGGGGTTTTTTCTTTTCCCCTTAAACAGATACAGCCCAGCTCCAGCGAGTATTTCTGCTCAGACTCTTATTTAACCCGCAGACTGAGAAGACACAGAGCAAGATGTCAGAGTGTGGTCCCCCAGCCCACCGCCTCCCCCACGCAGTCCCCCCTCTCCCCGGGGGGAGCAGGAGCACCCCGGCAGCGGGGGGTCCCACCGCCAACCCCACCGCACAGCAATCAGCCCGGGTCTCCGGCGCAGATCTGCGGCTTAGCTCTTAAAAGCCGTTTCATAAATATTCGATGGCCTTTCCGACAGGGTAATGTGCCTCTGTGACATTAAAGAGGAAACTCTGCGAAGGGGAGGGATGACAACAAATTTATCCACCAATAGCACACTCTTTTGGCACAAAAGCACATTCTTATCTTTACATCCCATAATGAGAAGGCAGGGACGGGACTGTTGCTACAGCTCTCTGGGTGGGTAGATGTACAGTGTAAGAGAAGGGTGGCTGTAAATTGTTAGATATTCCCCCCCCTTTCTCCCCCCAGCCTTTGCAAGCCGAAGGACCCGTGCTTGCCTTCCTGCCGTGGTTTTCCTTAAGCCCCCGGTGAGGAGGACTTCTCTCACGATGTCAGACTGCGAGGGACTGCCTGTGGGTAAGCGCCAGATTTATATTTACCCCGTGTGTGTCCTGCCGACTAGTTCACATTCTCAGATTGCAAAGTCACACGCCAAGCCGCTTGCTTTCGAAGGGAGCCGCCGCAGGGAGAGGAGAAACTCCCTGCAACCACCGCAGGTCCCCGTGTGGTTCCTTACGAGTCCGTGGTGGAGGGCTGGGGCGGGTGGTGACGCCTGGATTTTCTCTAAAGGCACGGGGGCTGGATAGGAGGAAGGGTTGGGTAATTCAGGCAGATGGTCTGGGGTGTCTGTGTCCAGAGAGATGGTGGTTATCGATGTGCGTCGTCTCGAGCTCAGGAAGGAGAGTTTCTGGGGATGGGTCCCGCAGGACCAAGCGCGCTGGGTATGTGTCCTGTTCGTGCCTTGATAAACCCTCACGGATGGTAACGGAGGCAGCAAGGGCAGATAAATGTAACGCAAAGGGTTTATTTGCTGAAAGGAAATAGAAACGTACTTTATTTTCAAAATAAGTGCCTTACATGTTTTGCCTATATCTGGAAAGGGGTCCGTTACTAGCTCTTACGGCTGTACATGTCAAACTTCACCGAGCAGGAGAGCACGTCAGCAAGAAGCACGTTTCTCAGCTGTTTTTTTTCTAACTTCTATAAGAATTGTAAACACTCACTAGACTGTCTGCAGAAAAGGAAGTTCTTGTCAAAATACTAGAGTAATTCTCTGCCAAGGCATTTTACTAATAAGGAGATGGACCATTGAAAATATCTTTTTTTTTTTTTTCCTTTTTTCCTTTTGCCACGGCAAGCATTTATCTTTTCGCATATGTATATATAGATATATACACACACACAGTGTGTCACACTCCTGTTTCACCGGCCTGCGAAGGCTGCGTGTCAGAGACGAGGATCTGGGCTAAAAAGCGGGGCTGGAGAAGGCAAAAGCTGCTGCGGTGCTTTTTTTTCCCTTCCTCCTCTCCCCGCTTCCATCTTACAAAAACAATCCCAAGTCCAAAAACGCACGCTCAAAACCAGAGCGGAAAAGCATAAATTATGTATAGGGTGCAGAGCGAACTGCACCATGCGCAGTCCCCTGTGCCATCACTCTCGTTGCCTAAAGAGGGGAGAGATGAAGGGGAATAGTTCCCGCTTACCTTCTCGAAGGGCTGCTCTGTTTTAACCAGCAAAGCTTCCCTTTTTCAGGCCTTTGATTTTAAGGGCCTGACCTCAGTTTGCTCGTTAAGCACCCTGAGCTGAAGGTGGGATATTTCAGGGTGACGGCGGCAGTATTTAGCTGGCATCTGATATTAATGATGAAAGTGATATTGAGTGCGCGTGGCATCTTGTGTGCAGAAGTTACTGATATCTCAATTACCTTCGCTGAGGAAAGGACCGAGGAGGTTTCCTCCAGAAAAACGTTCGTAGATGCATGATTTGGGGGAAGGAAGCAGTTTGTTACGGGCAGGAATGAAAAGTAAAGCTAAAGCCGTGTGCAGACGTGGACGTGGATCAGAAATGGGCCAGCACAGGCAGAGGAAAGGTTCCTTTCTCTCTGTTCCCCCAATAATCCTCCCACGTCCCCCCCTGTCTCCAGCCCAGCTCCCCGGCAGCAGGGCTCTCCCTGCCCCACGCTGGCCATAAGCCACCGCTCCAGCCAAGGGGACACCGCTGCACAGACCTCGCAGTGTTTTCTGGTTCATGTACGTATAGATGTACACCTGCATATACGCGTATATAAATATGCTGCCAGAAACAGCACTGGAGACAGAAATGGTGGGACTCCTGCGCAGCTATGAAGCAATTTTAGAGAAGCAATTGCTGGCAGCTTGCTTCTCGTGTCAAGGTATTTTGAAATCGAATAATTCCCTTTGCAGTTATTGCTCTTTTACTAGCCGGTCCAGACTTTAAAACTTTAGTAGGGAAAAAAAAAAATCCATAAAAAGGGCTGCAAAAAGTCAGCATCCAACTTTCTAAAATAAAGAGAGAGAAATGCCACTTTGCTGAATCCAACGAGCACAGTAAGGCTGGCTTTGCACTTTTAAATCCTCGGTTCTGAATGCGGCCAGATAATTTAGCCGCAAGAAGTGGTTGCAGTGACAGGTATCATTAGCACCGCGGTGTGGCTAAGAGCCAGAGCCCTGCTTATAACCCAAACCCTACAGACGTATGCGTGCATCCGTGTGTACACACGCACGCAGCTATAAATAAGTTTAGCCAAAGCACAATGGTAGCGTCAAGTGCACGCGTTGCTTCGCCGGCCTTTTTGCAAACAACCTCACGAACAGCCTGGAGAAGCGCAGTTCGTAGTTACAGTAAATTAACGCCAGAGTTTTCAGCCTGCTTTCAGCCTACACAAGAATGTAGCAAGAGCAGCTGCGTAATTGTTCCCTCGGACAAGCAACTCGGAGGGAACGGCTGAATACAATCTTTGAATTAAATAGCTGGATATGGATGGGTGGATTTACCAATAATTTTTCGACAAGAAGCTTTTTTCGGTAAAGAGTGTCCTGCTTCTACGTTGGGAATGGTTATGCAAGTTTTCAGGATGAAAGCACTGGGTGTTTTATAATCTCTGTTTTATGTTCAGTTCCAGCGTGTCTGCGCCCTTTCGCTGATGTGGAATGGAAAATTAAACATGTGATGCAAAGAAAGTTTTGGGTTGTTGTCTGAATGTAGCACAGAAGATATTAAAAAAGGATGCTAGATGTCAGATTGCAGATTCAATGTAAGCAAGTGTACGGTCATTTTGGACTGAATTCCTACCAAAAAAGGCACTTGAAAGCATCGCTATCAAAATGATCTATTAGTGAACAGAATTCTAAAGTTTACACTATTACTTTCCCACTGTAATACAAGGAGATAAGAAAGAAAGAAAGATCAGTCACTTCAGGACAAATGAACTTCTATTTCTTTCTCATTAGCAATTATTGACATACCGATGCTACCCATTAGTGCCAGCTACATAGATTTCCTGTCATTCCTACATGCAGATAAAAGAAAAGCACATCAATTATTTAAGTGCTTCCTCTTGTGTGTATTATTTTTCTCTTGTAAGGAGACATAGTTCAGTCTCCGTACGACTGAACAGCTTTTCACGCACCCAGCATTTTGACTAGGAATATATGAGTCATGATGGTTCTGGATCTTAACACAATCCTTTTGACTTCAGAAAAACCTCTGGAGTCACGCAAAGGTTCTTAAAGTGCCTCTTTCCTCATTTTCTTATTTCTTCAGCCACAGACTGACTTTGAATGGCACGGGAAACTTTTTGTGGATAACGGCACCGTTGCAATAATGCAAGGTGTTCAGCCATAATAAATGAAGATTATGTTGCTGAAGAGGCAGTAGTTATTCAGACACTGGGAGCCTCATACGTACATACTTTCTCTGCTATTTACTACAACAGCGCTAAGAAGGGAAGAAACAGAATTGATGTAGCTTCTTCTGCAGCAGGTGGCATGCGAATCTAACTGAATTTCCTTAAAATTCCTCCCAAACTTTTATTGGCCTCGTTTCAATAGAGGAGGAAACAAGACCTTTCATCTGAAATACGTTCCTGACTCTTTAGCTAAATACTTCCTTTCAAAGCTAAAATTACACATTTCAAACATGTCTTTAAGACAGACTGGAGCCAATTTGCTAAAATTGGTGTTTTCAGAATCAGGATATCCCAGAAACCTACAGGAATTTAGATTTCCTGAAACTGAGCAGATATTCTGCACTGTCATAGGGAGTGCATTTAGCTCAGGCAGAGAGGCTGCCGGAGAGCGAGACCTCCATCTCCCACGCTGGGCTGTCTCTGAACAGCTGCTGGGAATAAAACACGGCACAAATAAATTTTTGTGGCACAAAATCATTGGATATGACTCAGCACGTGCATGAGCAGTACTCCCGTCAAATAAAATTGCCCCTCTTGCATGTACTCAGAATAGGACTATGCTTTAAATTAACCTTTCCTTGGATTTGGTAAATAATGTCTAGATTCTTGCAGATAACTCTGTGTCCCCCCGAGGGCTGGAGCACCAGTTCTGCTCTGCAGTCTAAACCTTAGGTAAGAGGTGTGGACTCAGATGCTAACGTTGCAGTGTGAGTGGTCCCACTGAACCGGAGAGGAGGAGAAGACCCTAAGGAAAGGGCAACACCGTGAAGTCACCCTGCAGAAGTGGTGGACAGGCTGCGGTTAGTCCTCTGGGCTAAACAGGGGAGCAGCAAGGTTTTTTTCAGCATATCAACACAGGTTAGAAAGGCAATGGCACGTCTTAGGCACCTCAAGAGAGCAGTCTGCAGGATGAACGATAGCTCCTGAGCCTGCTAAAACCACCAGCACTGGTTTGCACGCTCGGAGCTCCCCGGGAGCATCCCCCAGCCAGGGGGAGGTGAGGCTGGGGTGCAGGGGCTCCCACATCTGCAGACCTAGCTTTGCACATTGAGGCATGAGAAATCTTGCAGTCGGTACTCTTAGAGTACAAAAAAACCCATATAAAGCTTTCAGCTTTGGGAAAGGAGAGGGTGAAGCCCAAACGAAGAGTGGCTGTGAATGAGTATGGCTACAGCACCATCATTGAAGCTGTGCAGCCTTGCTCAGCTCACTGGGGTTAGGTGGCACCGTGGAATGCCTGAAGTCTGTCTAGGGATTTCATCTGAAGGTCTATGAGTCCAGCCTTGTTCTTGGCTGACTTGCTACATGCCGTGGCCAAATCATTTAAAGATGGTCTGCAGCTGCAATGGACATGGTTGAGTCAAACATCTTAAAGAAGGAAGGTAAAAATGTCTGATGATCAGTGTAAATCCCCAAGAAAGAAGCATTTCCAAATGCCAGCATTTACCTCATTGAGTGGGTTGTCCTCTTGCTTCAGCCACTGACTGATCCAGGCTCACTGGGCAAGACGTCCTCTCTCTGCATGTAACTTTCCATAGGAGAGCATCCTATCCATGAAGTTGTGTCATCCCGGGTTTGGCTGAAATCCCAGGGGATTTTCTGCAGCCCGTGTGGCTCGCTCCTGCTCTCCCCTCTTTTCCCACGAGCTCTCTGCCACGCTCACCCAGCCAGCAGTCTGTCCTCTGCCTGCTCAGGAGTAGGGAAAGCCCTATCCCAAGGAGAGATGGGGAGAAAATCCCCACTGGCTTCTGCCTTCTGCCTCCAAGCTCTCTGGCTGCTCCAGATCTATACAGAATCATAGAATCATTTAGGTTGGAAAAGACATTTAAGATAATCAAGACCAACTGTAAACCTAGCACTGCCAAGTTACTACTAAACCATGTCACTAAGCACCACATCTACATGTCTCTTAAATGTCTCCAGGGGTGGCAACTCAACCACTTGTCTGGGCAGTAGGTACCCCTTGGCAAACCCATTTCCTTTGGTATTTGGGAAGTCAGGTCGGAAGGTGAACGTTAACTTTTAGAACAAATCACAAATTTTCCAGTAGAGTGTTCTTCCTTCACAAAATACAGAGATCACCAAATCAAAGTGCAATATTTTGTTACAATTTCAATACATTAATACATTTTGAAAGACTACATCTTGAAAATTGAAAATGAGTGGGAAGTAAGACAAAAATTCTTGGAATGCTTGGGTAAATTAAAACCAAATATAATATCTGGGTTCCTTGGCCCAGTTTGATGCAAATGAGACTGAAATCTCAGAACTTTCTTGTCAGCTGAGAATTCTGCCAACCCTCTCCATCGCTTCCCCTGGAAGTGCTGTGGGTCTCTGACCTGCCTGAGCAGTTCCTCAGACAACAGCAGCAAACAACAATGATAATGAAGCAATCATTAATTTTTAAGGTTTTAAGGAGTTCTGGGATCAGGCAAGTATGCAAGGAAAGATGAATGGCTCTATTGCCCCGGGAATCCATGTTTTGCAAGAAAAAACCCAGAAGCGGATTTATGGTGAGAAGCAAACCCTGCTGAGACACAGGGGTGGGAGCCTGCCAGAGGCACACCTGGAAAGCCCTCTCTGCCCGTGAAGCTTTTCAAGACAGCCCCATGATCTGAAATATTCAGCCAACAGTCTGTAAGGAGTTAAAATCGCCTGCTTCACAGGCTGGTGGGGGCTGAGCCTTGATTAAAGGGCTCCCTGCTGAGGAGGGACCACCAGGTTCAAATACAACTTCCCAAGCCATGAGGCTGCAGTGGCCCAACCAAAGTCTGTTCTCACCCACCTTCTCAGATCTCTTTTTGGGGAAAAAAGTGCTTTTCCATTTGGGAGACAGCTGAGACCTCCCAAATCCATGCATTTTGGGTGCTGGGAAAGGGAGAGAGCCAGAGGGCTTGGAGCAGCTCCCTGTTTGCACTTGTGTAAAATGCCACCGATGACAAAGCGGGTTCTTTGTCATCAGAATCACAGAATCATTTAGGTTGGAAGAGACCCTTGGGATCATCGAGTCCAACCATCCACCCAGAAGCAAAGAGGAAAGAAGCTGCTCTCTGTTGCAGCCAGGTTTGTTCTGAACACGGATTTAGCCAGACTCAGCCAAATGCAGTGAATCTGTACACGGCATGATGGAATCACAGAATGGTTTGGGTCGGAAGGGACCTTAAAGATCATGGAGTTCCAACCCCCCTGCCATGGGCAGGGACACCTCCCACTAGAACAGGTTGCTCAAAGCCCCATCCAGTCTGGCCTTGAACACCTCCAGGGATGGGGCAGCCACAACTCCTTTGGGCAACCTGTTCTAGTGTAGTACAAGCCCCATCTGCTACTCATAAAGTTATTTCTTAAAACTAGGTTCAAAGTTTGCAACTTCTGGAAATAGGAAAAGGACAAACTCTGCTGTCAACTCCCTTTTTTTCCTCCAACGCTTTGCTCAGGAGTCTTGGCAGCCCAGCCGGCTGCTCCTTCCCCGGCTCCTGTGCTGGCTGCAGCAGCACGGCCAGGGACAACGGGCGATTTGGGTGGGCCAGGGTGGGTGGCATTGGGTGGTGTGTGTCCCGTAAGAGTCCACACCCTTCATTTTGGAGATTTACTGCAGGCAGCGTGGGAGCAGCAGGACACGGGTGTCCTGTCCCTGGGGCTCGGCAGCGGTTAGGTGGGAGCTGACTATGTTCCAGGAGTGTCCTGAGCAAAGGCACGGGGTTGGGCTGCATCTTCAGCCTCTGCATTTGAAGTGTAGCAGTTGTGGTGCTCTTCTGTGGACTAGGCTAAATACTTGGCTGGCAGGCAGGACCTGCCCCTGCCTTTCAAAAGCAAAACGTGAGCGTGTGTGCTATGGATTGCTGTGGCTCCAAGTCGGGAATATTTGAGCTAGCACAGACATTAACACCTACTTTCGGAAATCTAAGTTTGCAGAAATGTACTGAAATCATACCTGGGAGCATAAGAGAGGATTTGTTTTCTTTTTTTTTTTCTTTTTTTTCTGAAGAGGAGTGCTGAAGAAGGAGAGCTCTGTCAGCCAGTCACTTCGGATGGTTAAAGTTGGCATGAAAGTTTCCAGCTGGGATGCTGGCTAAGGGTCTAGTTAAGGAAATACAGAAGATGCTACATAGTTCCCAAGTGCTTATCCTCTCCCCCCCTCCCCCCCATTTCCTCAGCAGGAGGATTTTGCTTATCTATAGAAATATTTGGAAGCTGTAGTTTGTCCCGGGGTCTGTGAGCACTTGCACAGACTGTACAGCACATTTCTGAACAGTCTTATTCCATGATGTTTACAGTAACATAAGGCATGCGAAAAACAACTGATGTGTTTTTTCTCCTCCTCTCCTTCATGCCTCACAACATCTGCAGCATTTCCAACATAGTCTGTGTTAAGCCATCGGCATTTAGAAGCCATAATTGCATTTAACATTTGTTTCTTGCTGTCTGGAGCCCTCTCTTGCTACAGACCTGTTTTACAGGCAGTAATTTGGAGGGTGGGGCACCCTTCCTTTATTTTGCCATTCAGACTCCAAACTAAACGCCCAGTTTGCCCTCCCACTAACCTGGTGGGTGCCCAGTCTCCCACCTATATTCAGCTGCTTCTCTGTCCCTGCCATTTCTTTCCTTGCTGTTTATGATCAGCTCCCTCACCACACACTAATGGTTTCCACAGTTAAATTCCTAGCATTCAGGATTCCCTTAGATCTCAAACCTCAAAACTCACCCTAAAAGACTGGCAAGATCCCCCAAATGCTTTCTTCCATGTGGGAGAGGATCTCAGGGTGTTGGAATGGGCTCCCTACAAATGCCAAGGGCTGGGCATGGACCTGCTGATAGTGGCCAGGATCAGTTCCCCGAAGGAGTCCTGAGTTTCACGGAGCAGCTGAAGTCACCGTTGAGTCAGCAGGACACGTGGGGACTGGTCAGAGCAGAACTTTGGTTCTGCACTCAGTCTGTCAATCACAGAAATCGCTTTTGGAAGAAAAGCTTGTCTTTGCAAGCCCTCGCTCAGATGACTCCAAACTGGACTCAGTAAATTGGCTGCGGCCCTTGAGGAGTCACAACAAATTCCAAGAAGATTTAGGAACATACAGTACTGTCTCCATCACAGATAACAGGGAGCATTTCAGGGAGGTACCAAGGGCTCATTCATCTCAGACAGGTCCTTCCCATCACCTGGGCAGGAACCCCCCAGCACCCCAGCACTGTTCTCAGCACCATTTGCATGGCTCATGCTCCTATCACTTCAGTGCCCCTTGGGAGAGCAAAGGATCTCAGCCACACCAGCTATTGCTGGGGCATGAAACATGAGTTTGGAGAGTGGTTGAAAAGTTTATTTCCAAAATCCCCTCATAAATTCATAGTCACTACTTGCCAAACTTGGCATTTCATGTGGTTTTCACCTATTTTGCAGATAAATATACTTACTGGCTGCCTAAACAGCACACATGCACTCCTATCCTTTGTGGTGTGCTCTTTGTGGAGCTGCAGGATACACTATGGATTTGCCAGTGTCCCTCAATCACACAGCACACCCAGAACACTTCCCAGTAACTAATAAAACTACCGTGAAAATGGTAAAATCCTTGCTGCTGCTACCAGCGGTGGGAGAGGAGCCCCAAGGGCTGTTGGATGGGGCATATTTGTGTGAGTAGCAGCTCTCCCAGTTCACTGGGATGCTCATGGTTGTTCCTGCTTCTCCCCAGATGCTCTGATGAGAGAATGACCCTGCACTTCAGCAGCTCCATGTGTCCTAAAAGCATGTCAAAGCCCAGCAGGCAGCCAGTTACCCAGGCAAGGGGTCTCCAACCTGAAGCCAGGGTCGGGTGAAAACTCCTGTAGCTAGTCAACTTGCCTAAAGTGGCCTCCCTGATGCAATGAAGAGGTGAAAGCACACAAAAAAAAGACCTGTGTGCAACACCTGAACGTCTTAGTCTTTCCCACAGATACTCAAAAATATATAAAGGTGGCAGCAAGATGAGGGTCTCAGGTTGTGCTTGATCATATCACAGGGATTAAGAAGGACCTAACTTCAGGTTAAACATATAATTTGTGCATCTCCCACTCTCTGGGGGAAGGAAGAGCCTGACCCAGACCCCTTGGGGTCAAGAGGAGCCTCTCCATTCACTCTAATGAACTTGGATCACAACTCCTAGAATCTCAGGAATACCTTTACCCACCTGACCTGTAGGTACAGGCTGTGGCTGGGCCAGCTCGGTTCTTCATCTTAAGACAGCCAGCCTGATGCCTGTGCTGTGTGGCTGGGGAGGTTTTCTGGGTGAGACCTCACCAGCAAGCACTCTCGTGGTGCGTGGGAAGCACCGTGCATTAGTCATACTTTATCCCAGCATGATTGCTCAGAGAAACGTATTTATATTTGTACCTAATTAAAACTCAGTGAATGTTTTGTATTTCCCCTACTGAAACATTCCTAAATATGACTGAGCAGTAAGTCATAGCTGTGTGTGTGGTATTATTCAGAGTTTATATATGAGAGACTAAGGCACATCAAGATTAAGACAAAACCAGTTCCCACTGATATGGGTGTCTAATCAGAGATGCTGAGGAGCTCTTCTTTCAGAGCACCCGGCACAGCACCATGTTTCATATGTTCAAGTTTCATTGGCAGCTGTGAGCCCCGGGAATGTCTGTAAATCAGATCTGCAGTCTCCAGTCCGGGACGAGGAGATGAGGAACGTGCCATCAGAGACCGTTTGTGACAAGCTTGGTTTCCACAGTTGCTCTGTGGACCAACTCTTTTCCCTTTGAAAGCTGCTTTGCAGCTGAGGCACAGATGTAATCCAGCTCCCAGTAATACTTTTCAAGCTGACTTAGCCTGAAATCGTCCTTGATCTTCCCGGAATTGCATTCTTTACCATGTTCAATATCTCCAGCAGGTGAAGCCGTGATGTTCTGATAAACAGCCAATTGGAAACACATATGTCATAAAATACAAAACACTTTGACACTTCATAACTAGACCTCTAGCAATAAGTATACACAGTATAATAACAATTTGATACTTAACCAATTGTTTGGAGATACTCTGCGGTGTCAATAGCCTCACACATGAGCACCTCTGGTACAGGCAGCTTGTCCCTGGGACACTAAATCTGTCATTTTCTACAGCTTTTCTACCCCGGATGAGAGGCTCCCAGGTTCATCCTGTCGCTACAAACCGTCAGCTGGCCTTCTCACACTCATCTGATTTAGGCATGAGATTGCAATCCTTTGGTGTGGCAGGCATATGGACAGCACGTGGCTCCCTTTGAGAAGGAAACTATTATTTCCTGCATCTATCATAAATTCCAAATGGTATATTCAGGCATGACTGTTTGAAAACAGACAGCGCATTGATGAAATGGAAGCAATTTCTCTGGGAAATTTCACCTAAACTATTTGATTCATCTTAGTGCTGGCAACTCTTTGATGTTTATCATGACCCCCATAAGATTTGTTTTAATTTATTTTGTTCTAAAGCCAGGTTTCTTGGGTCATGAGTTTTTTGGGGTTGTCAAAAAGTCTATGCCTGTTTTCCCCCCCAGTCAGCAGCATATGGGCAGTCTTATGTCACTGGAGAGTGAAGTTTTTTTTCAAAGATGTTTTGGTCAGGTATTTAAACATCTAAGGCATAGGGAGAAGCATCATATGGGAAAGTACAAGAGAATGTGCAGTGTCTGGAACAGATATAGCAGGCTGAGGCATACAGTGCTCACATGTGTAGGCTGCAGAATAATATTTCTCTAACAAAAAATGTCTTTTTAAACACCGACCACATTTTTGCATGTTTTCATTTTGAGTCACTTAATGAAAAAATTGGAAAACTCCAGGGAAAGCATTCAATCTGCTCACAGCTTTTCACAGGAGGAGTGTTTGTTTTCTCAGCAAACTCCTCTCCTACAATTATTTGGTTTCTTCAGATCTGTGGGGAGCCTCCCCACAGACAAAGTAGCTGGAGAATCTTTTTGCAGTCCTTTACTACTCCCTGCCTACTCTGATGTCCTGTAAAGTGGGGGGAGTAAGAAGACAGCTCTTCACTCTTCTCCCGCTACACTGGAAGGAGCCTTCCGTGGAAAAGTGGCCAGATGACACATTTTTGTCAAAGCATGATGAGTCTCTCCTCCCTGCTGTAGGAACCTCACTGCTCAGATCAATCCAAACATAACCCACGCCCGTGAGGCTTCAGCATGGTTTTGGCCTCTGGGAATCCAGAAGGACAATCAGACCCTGAATGTGAGCATCTCCCTGCTTCATACTGCCATCGGGACCTCAGCAGGACAGAGGCAGTTCCTGGAGCAGCACATGTCCTCCCCTGACACATCCTTCAATCCCGAGGTCAGTGTCCCTACAGGGGAGAGGAGGCAGAGGAGCACCTCAAGGTACATGAGAAAACTCGCTACTCCATGGCTGTGAGACACCATGGTAGCCAGGAGTGGCCAGGAACCAAACATCTCCCTTTTGTCCAAGGGAGAGATACAGGCTTACTCAGTTTTTCTAAACTGTTTTTACTTGTCCCATAGAAATGTGCTTCAAAGTTGAGTGCACGTTTAGCATTTGCTTCCTTTTCCTAATGAAGTCCAGCAGCTGGGTTATCCTAGAAAACGGTGCCAAATCTTTAAAGACTTCCTTATTCCGAGGCGATTGCTCAATTGACAATCTGCCTCGTTAATTAAGCTGCCTTCAAGGAGAGAGGAGAACTGGAGGCAACTGACCAATTTAATGAGTTGACGCAAAGGGCAAGACAAGGCCGTGGCACGAGTCCATCCCAGCACGGCCCCGAACAGCCGTGTCTCTGCCACCGGGAGGGCCTGCCTTCTCGGGAATGAACTCCAAGGGAGTTGTTTGGAGTGAGGAGCCGGCCCAGGGAGATCAAATTTACTTTCCACTACTCGATGTGCTGCCTTGCCACAGGCCAGCCTGTTTATAAGTCGGCTGCCTGGAGAATGACGAGGAGCGAATGCAGCTGGGCAGGCACCCTCTCGTATGGGTTCTCCAGGCTTGGTCTTGTTCCTCTGTGCCAAATCACTCATTAATTACTAGCAACAAGTCTCTCCTTTCAACAGTTCTCTAGAACTCTCCTTTCAACAGTTGAAAGCATCTAATGAGCCCATGGAGATCCTTACGTGCTCTAATTTCTCTGTGTTGACCAGGTATCAGACATCTACAAAAGGTGCAAGTAATCAGCAGGAAGGCTAATTCTTCACTGAGCTCGCTTTATGGTCAGGGATGGCCCTAGGTTTCTGCCTGGAGCTAGAGGTTAACTTTAGTTCAGTAGAAGGTTATTAGATTCTTATTTATGTTTCCATTATTTCCCTAAAGCCGCTTAGCAGAACTGAGTTATCTTCCTTGTCTAAATGCTCTGGCTGCTGCTGATGCTTGGCTGCCTTCTCTGTATTTCCAAGGCCTTATGCTAAATTTAGACAAGGAGGAGAGATTTCTTCTCTACACCTTCATTGTGTGGGCTACTCGTTGACTGCTGTGGACACAATGTGATCAAAAAATCCCATTTACTGCACAGTCAGGTGGGCTGGGGCTGGGAAGACTGATTTCTTCTTGCTGCATAGTAGAGCTCCTTTGTGTGAAGGGCTTGTGCCCTGAAGGACACTGCTGCAGCTGTCCAAAGACTTAGGACCACCCTTTCCTTTCTTATATGGTACCTTAGGCAAATACTTATTTAAAATTGTCTCTCTTCAACTGCGTATGTCATTCTCAAGAGATCCTAAGTAAGTGGTGTCTCTGTCGCAGTGTGGTGCTCCCCGGAGACACCCAGTCTGAGACCTCTCTGGCCCTTCCTCCATTCTTCCAGTCCTGCCCATCTGCTGCTGCCTTCCTTGATCTGCTCAGCAGTGAGTCCTGGGAAGACATCTTGGTTTTATCTAGAGGTAGAATAGAAATCATCAAAATATCAAGAATCGTAGAATCATAGAATGGTTAGAGTTGGAAGGGACCTTGGAGATCATCGAGTTCCAACCCCCTGCCATGGGCAGGGACACCTCCCACTAGACCAGGTTGCTCAAAGCCCCATCCAGC
>JAOXJK010000012.1:158002080-158021479 GCA_025774025.1 Xenus cinereus
AGTGAACCTTCCTAACTTAAAAGGAGAGTGGCAAAAACCTTAACCTCTTTCATGTCACAGAAAATAACTTAAAAAAAAAAATCCACAAACAAAACATCCCTAAACCCCCTTTATGTTAAGTGCCTAGTACCAAACAAAGAAAGCATCAGCAAAAGTACATTTTGTTGAGATTTGGAGTAATAAAGAGTGGTGGAAAACAGAAGCTCCATTAGCTGATATTTCTGATCAGGGCACAGTCTTTCAAAATATAACCATGACTGGTTATATTATATATGTGTTCATATATTATATATGAACAGGATGGGCCTGTGTATGGGCTACATTTGGCTTCTTTAGAGTGTAAGATAATAGGTTAGAAGAATCATTCACCTAGCACTGTAGTTTGGCTTCTAAGAGAAAATGATAGATTAAATATTTGGTGAGTAGAATAATTAGGAATGGCTACTGGCTTACTGTAAAACAAGGCAGTGCTCAAACAGAGTACCAATATGTTCTCTAATTGTATTCTGTAATGTATCTCACTTGTTTCAGATTCTACTTTATCAAACTGCTCCTTCCATCTTAAAAAACAAAAACAAACAAACAAAAAAAACCACAAACAAAAAAACCCCACAAAAAGCAGCAAAAACAAACAAAAGAGTAAAGAGGGGATGAAGTATGGACTTATTGCACCAATTGTTTAGTAGTTATATATTGTAAAGTGTGGTTTGTTTTTTTTTCTTTAGGAGCATGGGGCGGGAGGAGAGTTATTTGGTCGGTTGTTTGCATGTAAGGTAGTAAAATCACTATCTTGTATTTATAGATATGTAACAAAGAATTTTTATTGATTTTAATGAAAGCAGTGTCAGACCCTGCATCTGGCAGCGAAACCTCACACAGTAAAACCACAATTTCTAGATTTCCCTCCTGGATTTTTTTCCTAGCCATGTTTTATTGTAATTCTTAACCTGTGGTGAGATTCTGCTTAATGTATCAAATCAGCTGTAGGGTTGGTTGGTTTTTAATCTCCATGTCTTTGTATAATGCGAAATTTTGTAATAGAGTTGAAAGCTCATGTAGCTTAGGGGTGGTAAGTTAACATCAAAATACAGATGATTAACCCTAAGTTATTTAATATTCACATGAACTTAAAAAAATACCTTAACAATCTCAAGAAGAAAAAGGATTTATGATTTTCGGTAACTCTAGTTAATCATACTGGTTATCATTAGTGTTGAACAGAGAAAACAAGTAGTTTACTATTATTATTTTAAATACAGTATTTTAATAACTTAATGCAGCAAAACTGATTTATGAAGTGTAAGATAAATGAAGGGTTAAGAGAATTCTACAGGATTTAGACCCAGACACATCCCGCCAGACTAGCCTACTGTGTATATTTTGATGCATGTTTTAAAGTAGATATTCTCAGATTTTTGAGAACACGCTAATTCTATTCTTCTTATGTCAGGCACAAGCTACTTTTTGGGCTGTGTCTCCCTCCAGAGGCACTTTTATAAGAATGTGTACCCATTTCTTGATTTTATGAAGCCAAATGAAAACAGAATATTATGCCTAGTTTACACTGTAAGAGGTAATTATTTACCCAGAATAGTATTTTAGTAAGATGATGAAGACTTTTTGAAAATGTTTACTTCCTTTTGGAAGGAAAAAATAAACACTAAAAAAAGAAAAGTGGTTGGAAAAGACAACCTGAAACTAAAGGGATAGAAGAAGGTATTATTTGTGGTAAGGATGTAGTAAAGCGTCTCACTTTCTGCTATATTTGAAGTACTATTTTCAAAACTCTATAAAAAACCAGTATAAAATATAGTACTCTTTATGCTGACAAGAATGCTTACTTTTCTTCCATTCCTGACTCTGTGGTCCCAAACACAGCAAAGACAGCAAGGATCATAGATTCACTGGTCATGAGTGACCAACTAGTGAATGGTGGGGGGGTCAGGATCCACTGGGGCAACTGGCTTGGGTCCTGAAAAATGCTAAGCAGCTCACTCTCAGATTGAGGAGGTCACAGTTACTGTCACACCACCTTGCTGGGACAGCAGAGTTATTCTTGGATGTCAAGAATATTGCAGAAATTTGTAGATTGCAGTATTGAAGTTTAGCCATATGTTATTAAAATCAAGGTCAAGGCAGGGACAAAGGTTTTCCTTTCATGCAAGTCCCTTCTAATTAAATATTGCAGTGACTCTCAGTCTTCCAGACGTATCTCCGTCTACTGAATATAAATACAATGTATTACATGTTTAGGGTTTCTTATTCTAATGAAGAAGGGTAGAAACCCAAGTTTCATACTAATCTGAAAGAGTGTGAAAAGGAAACAAGGAGAAAAGAAAGAAACTAGGGGATATACACTAATATCCAGCCTGAAGATCTATAACTAATCCTGATATCATCCCTAGGGACTTTAAAGCACCTGTACAAAATGCTTCCTCTAACTCCCTAAAGCTTGTTTGTTCCTTTTTCTACATCTCATTAAATGGCTATACTCTGAATACTCCTGCCCTTCACAGAGAACCCATTTTGCTCAGTTTGCTTGTTCACTATCTAATTAAGCGTCCCACATTTCAAAGAAGATATTTTCCTCTTATGTCATCATAGAATGGTCTGGAAGTGACCTTCAAGATCATCTAGTTCCAAACCCCTTGCCATGGGCAGGGACACCTTCCACTAGAGCAGGTTGCTCCAAGCCCCATCCAACCTGGCCTTGAACACCTCCAGGGATGGGGCATCCACAGCTTCTCTGGGCAACCTGTTCCAGTGTCTCACCACCCTCAGAGTGAAATATTTCTTCCTAATATCTAATCTAAAGCTACCCTCCTTCAGTTTGAAGCCATTAACCCTTGTCCTATCACCACATGCCCTTGTGAAAAGTCCCTCTCCAGCTCTCTTGTAGGCCCCCTTCAGATTCTAGAAGGGGCTCTAAGGTCTCCCTGGAGCCTTCTCTTCTCCAGGCTGAACAGCCTCAACTCTCTCAGCCGGTCTTCATAGGAGAGGCAATCCATCCCTAATTGGGCTGATTGGCCTGCACATCTGCTTTGCCCCTTGCTCTGCCAATGACTAGCTTGAGGAGAAGGCAATTATTTTACTCATGCCTCAGTTTCACCCAGCAGAAAATTGGGCAAAGTACTCCAGAGTAGCATTTGAAAGTGCTCTGAAATCTGACAGAGAGAGTTAGCTATGACGAAGATAGAGGCAGGCAGCACACACAGACAATAAAAGACATTGCCAGCCCTGAAGATTAATTTTCTAAATTACATGGCAGCTACAAGATGAGGAAAAGAAAGGATTATTATTTGCGTGCCATGGGAGCAATAATCCTGCGATTACTACTCCAGGCGTAAAGACGTTAAGGCTTGGTTTGTGCTGCAGTGCAGAGAGCTCTTGGAGGTGTTGCAGCACTGTGCCACAAACAGCTTGTGTGCGCTCGTAAAGGTAACAGCACGTTTTTGAGCACCTGCGTAGAGTCCAGACTGTGATGAAACCCCCCCACGCTGGCATTTAGGGATGTATCCTGCAGTCCTTGCCACACCGGGTGCAGAGGAGTTGCCGTGCAGACCCTCTGAGAGCAGATTAGGTCTGCTTATGTTCAGCCCGGCCCTTTCTCAGCCCATCTGAGCTACTGAGGTTGGCCTCTAACGTCTTGGCAGCTGAAGTTTCAATTATGCTCTAAGCTACTGAATGTCCCCATTGACTTCGGAGGGGGCCTGGGGTGACCAAGGTCTTTTCTGCATTAAATACGTAACGTTGAAGTTCTGCCCCAAAGAGCCTCAGGCACGACCTGGGAATCCACCCTTGGCCATCCATAGGGGTCTCCAGCTATTCCTAAGAGCTCACCTGAACGGTCAGCTTTTCCAAAAACTGATCTTATAGCTGCAAATCCAACCCTGATGCCTTTTGCAGTGGGAGCTGCTTGGATTTTGAAAGGCACAGGGTCCTAGTTCTCGTGGAGAACATGACATTGTATGTGTCTTACACAGTGTTAGTCTTCAGAGAGCAGATATGAGGATCAAGGCAGGTCTTCTATTCAGGTCATCCAGCAAGCCCCTGGAAAATGTAGAGTTAGGATTTCTTCTCCCTGTCTAAACAGTGTCCTAAAATGGGGTTTGGTCATGTGTTATGCAAAAAAAGAGAAAAAAAAAAGGGAAAAGGTGAAAATTCCTCTTTCAGATGTAAGAACTGTCCAGGACCTGCTCTGAACACAGAATGTTAAAACTGGAGAATAACAAAATACTTTTTGGATCCAAGTCAGTTCCTCAGAGGTACTAAACTAAATAGACAGTCAAAATACCTTTGAAGGGTCTTGGCTTTAGTACCTATGGCTGATTAATTAATTGCAATTTAGATTGTTATGTGGGCTGTTAAGTATTTGGACTGTTAACTTTTAGGGCAACGGGCTATTCTTTATTTTTGGTTTGAATAGCGAAACCTAATTTTATTTGTGACTGCAGGGTGCTGGCGGAGGAAAGGAAAGAACATGAAGCACCGCTCATTACAAGTGGAAGTAGGCTATTTAAATATGCAAATTGTGTTCCAAAAAGCCCAGAGAAAGAGGATTGTGGAGCTCCTGCTGTCGTTTATGAGATACGGAGATTTTTTCATTTCCCTGCCCAGGGTGGGATTCAGTCTGGGGCAAGAGTGAATATTCTTCTGTCAGCCTTTAGGAGCACCCAGGAGGTGACAGATTGGGAAGAGTTCCGTAGTCCATGAGAAGGGTGGGTGGATTTCAGTTTGGTTCTCAACAAGCATCTCCAGCACAGAAAACATCCTCGGCATATCTCTGCAAATTCAGGAGAATAGTTAAAAAGTACAAGAATCCAGTACAGGACTGATTTCAATAACTAGATAGTATGCAAGGCTTTAAACTACACTTAGATCACCTTTTTAAGCTACTTGATTTATGCCAGATGGGTTGGAAACTTCTGCTTTGCTTCAGTCTGCGGAAATTCAACTACGTCCTATAATCCCTCATTTCGAGCGACTGGAAATGTCTAGAAGAAAGCCTGCCCTGCTGAGTTCTTTTTCAGGAAAAAAAAAAAAAAAAAAAAAGCAGAGCTGGGAGTGCTGCAAGTCCCAGGCAAGCAGAAAACAAATAAAATTAAAAAATGAACAGACAGCAGAAACAAACCCAAGAACATATTCCTAACAATCAAATTCTCTGGTCACAGTCAGAAGATGCTGGCCAGGTCTCTCATCCCCCAGGGATTTTGGTGGAGTCGATCCCAGGCTCCCATTTCTCCATTTCTTTCACCCTGACACGGGGAAACTCCTTGAGTCAGTTTGAGTCAGTGTCTCTGCCTCCGATATTTTCATGCCAGCCCGGTTACGTGGGCGATTCTCTGCTCTAGTTTTCAAGCAGAAGTTCTCACAAATTGACGGAGGAGGCTTTGGCACCTCCGCAGGAGGAGAGAGATAGAGAGAGGGAGAGAGAAGTATATGGAGGAGGAGGAGAAATGAAATGGGCTTTCTGAAAACCATAAAATTAGCATAGAAAACGGCAGCAGCTTTTCTTTACTCGGACTGAGTGAGAGGCAGTACAGTTGCCTGCTGATTTTAAAGCCACCCCATTAAAGATCTTGATGGGTGGCCACAGATGTGCTGGATTGCCTGTTGCTTGAGGGAAGCTGCTTCTGCAGCTACAGCGCCAACCTGAAAGCTTGCAAAAGCAAGGTTCAGACTTCACCTTGGCTACGGACTTGCCATACAAGCTCCCTAGTGTTGGAGCCAACAAGAAAAAAAATAAAAAAGCCTATGTAAATAAAACCAGGGCTAGAAAGCTTGCAGTGCCACTGAGGATGTGGATTTTTTTCATCACTTGGATTTTTTTCATGCCAAGCATTTTTAGGCCTTAAGGTCTCAGATCATCACCTCTAACTTTAAACATTTAGCTGATCTTTTTAAGTTAAGAGCCTCTTCTTTTTTTCTTTTTTTTTTCTTTTTTTTCCTTTTTTTTTTCTTTTTTTTTTTCTTTTTTTTTTTCCCCAGCCTCTCAGTATAATCAGTAGAGATAAAAATCAGCTCCTTTGCAACTTCAGTGCTTCCCTGGGGAAAGACCAGTTAGCTCAGGGTTTGGAGAGGCAGTCCTCTTTCCACACTGAATAAATTAGCACCTCGAATCTGCCTGATAGTTCTGGAGTGAATGTGAGGAACCCACACACAACCTTAGCCCCACCATGTGCTCAGGCAACACAAATTGTCTTGGGTTTTTTTTGCAGACTGCAATTCACAGGCACAGATAGGCTTGTGAGCTTTGCATAGCTGGATCTACACAACCCTTAGGGAAAGGTCTTGGCATCTAGGAAATATAAATCCCGAGTCTCTGATACCTCTCTGGGACTGAAATCACTCCAGGAGACGAGCTTCTAAAACCAGGCTTTCAGCTGTCTCAATCCTGGCCAGCGCCAGCCAAGGAGGAACAGAAAAACAGGACAGAAAAAGCTTTTGCTTCTAGCTCAGGACCAAGTCTTTACTGAATTCACGGGCAGCATGTGGTCACCCACTGAGATGAGGGAGTTTTTCCTTTCTTGAGTCTTCTCAGTTGTGGCTGAGAAGTGGCAACATAGAAAATCCTTTCCCTGCCAGCCCTGTAAAGGTTCCTGCGTTGGTGCGCGACAGGGGAAACACGGTGACACAGCACGACAGGGCTGCTGGTGCCTGGAGCTGCGTGCTGGGACAAAGACAATTTTCCAGAGAAACAGGATTTGACATCAAGACATCGTGTCTCTAGAAACTTGATTTACCAGCTGCCGCATGTGCTGATAAGGAATCCAAGCGACACACGCTGAAATCAGTGGCAATCTCTGGCATGACCATTTGTGGATGCCCCATTCCTGGAGGGGTTCAAGAGCAGGTTGGACAGGGCTTTGAGCAACCTGGTCTGGTGGGAGATGTCCTTGCCTAGGTCAGAGGGGTGGAACTCGATGATCTTTAAGGTCCCTTCCAATCCAAACCATTCTGTGATTCTGTGACCTGTGACAGCCTCAGCTCTGAGTGGCGGTGTGGGAAGTAAGCCATGATTTCCCCAAGTGGGTCAAACATGTCCTCTTGGAGGAGTTTGAACATAAAAAAAGCAAAAGAAAAAAAGAGACAGGAGATGTCAGGAGAAGGAGATGAAACACCACAAACATCTCAACACCTCCAAAAATGCCTATAGCCATCTGCAGCATTAATCCTCCAGCAGTGCTGTGGGATTTCTCCCATTCCAGTGCTGGCAGAATAAATAAATAGTGAAAAGATGGTCTTACACCCTGTAGCCAAGTCAAGCGGTGTTTGCAAATGTGGGAGAGAGATTTCCTGAGGAATATGCAATAGATTCATTAATCTAAATGAGCTAAACTTTCTGGATGACCTGTTCCTCTCTACACCACATCAGTAAAGATGCTGACACGCCTCTTTGAGCCCCCTTTGCCTCCCTTTCTCCCATCTTTACATACTCCCAGATCAGGTTCAGTCCAGAAAGTCCCTCTCAAAATGAAGCCGTGGTATTTCACAGGATCCCTCCTCTCGGAAAAGCTTGCTTTCCCCTCCAGGTGAACTTTTCCCTCGCTGCCGTTCAGGCTGGCTCCCTCCTGCAGGTGGGTGGACTCAGCCTGGAGCTGCTGGGCCAGCCGAGCTGAGGGGGCGAGTGGCACAGCCAGCCAGCAAGCCAATGCTCTGGAAATGTGTTACTAGTTATTCTTGTTCCTTGCTGGAGGGTTTCTGCTGTCACTCCCAGGGACCATGACTTCCCTTCTGTGTCCCCCCCCATGGTGGCAGCCACCTTTGCTGGCACAAGGGTATCAGAGGAATCAGCAACCGGTCACAGACCCCATCAGCCAACAATTATCGAAATTATCACGGCAGAGTTTTAACTGCTTTAGACAAAATCCTCACGGTCAGGCGTCTCAGGGCTATTAAACGTGGTACCACCAAGGCAACTGGTAGCTGAAGAAGTCCCAGCACCTGTGGCACTGGGAGCTGGGATAGCCAAAGGAAAGCTTGTTCCACAGCTCAGAGCTTTTCTCAAACCACCCTCCTCTGCTGACCAACCCAAGGTTTGATGGACCTGTGGCCTTACCCAGTACTGTCATTCTTCTGTTTGGGTGGAACAGCTGAAATTGCCTCTGGACCCAGGCTGCAGAGTCAAAGTTGCCTCTTTCAGTGTTTTGTTATCAGTCGGTGAGCTGGAATGTCTGGAGAACAAAATGTAATAATGCAACCAAGGTGGGAACAAGTCTTGTTTCTCACTTTACCCTCCCTAGAGATAACTATCTGGAGATGAAGAGCAAAGTCAGAGCTATCTCCTTCCCTGTTCCACTTGCTCATGGGATCTGACTCCCTCCTGACAGCTGGTTTTTAGCCGGAATTATACCTATTCTGTAGGGAGGGAGATGGAGGTCCCTTGATGTAAACCACACTTCCACCCCATGTCACTGTCTGCCACGGTCATGGGCTGATGTCAGTGAGAATCATGATAGTCTCTTCAATCCAAAACCTAGGTGCTTACCTAGCTTATGTGGCTCAGTTATCTTTAAAAATAAAAATAAAAAATAGCTCAGGGGAAGGAGAGAAGATTTTGATTCATCATGCTTTCTTCATCCACTTTGGTATGTGTAATAAAACCTGAGTATCCTCAATTTGATCAGCCACTGTGGCAAAAGGGAGGGTTGTGAAACAAAATGAAAATTAAGGATAGAAATATGGCTCCTGGCCACCACATGTGGTACAACCCCTTTCCTAGGAGATTTTACAATACTTTTCTGGCAGCTGTTGCCCTTCCTGAAGGACAGCAAAGAACTTGCTGGGATTTGCTCTATTCTGGCTAGTAGAAACCTTTGAATTTACAGCTACCACGTGTTCTTAACCAGTTTAGACCCATTCCCCTAATGCTGTCTTCCAGCTCAACAACATATTCTTCATCCTTGGTGTTTATCTCCTCCAGATAGACACAGACAACAGTCAAGCTCTCCTAACCTTTGTCATGATAGGAAAAATGTTCCATTTTTTTTCTCCTCTCCATTTATGGGATAGGCTCTCCGTTTTCAGATGAATCCTAAAGTCCTTCTCTGACATTTAAAATGGTCTGTATCAATGATGACCCAGGCTTCTGTACTCTCTTACATCATCTCTAGTCTATCATCCTCTTTCATACACTGTTTCCTCATTATTTACCTCATCTGTCACTGTTCTTCTGGGGTGAGCTGTTCTGTTCTTCCCTATCTCTCCCTCCTCCCCATTTCCGATCAAGTTTGAGGTAAATTCACCTGAAAAGTGAAAGGAGTTCCTAAGAAACAGTCTCCTGAGCACAGATCCGTGACGCTGATGCGAGCATTATGAAGGCTGTGTTTTCCTGGATAGCATGACTGCTCGTTGTTATTGCAAATAAAAGGAATTAGGGAAAAAGAGGACTTGAGAGGTGTGTGAGTAATACAGCATCATCCGTGGAATACACGTGCTGGGATAACATGCAACAACAAGCTGGGAACACACAGTACTTTCACCTGCAAGTTAACTCTCAGCACACTTGGGGAAGGCAAGGGAAGGCAGGTGTTACTGCTACAGCTTGGGAAACTGAGGCACAGCAGCGCAATTTGCACAGATCATTCGGTTGGTTTGATAGAGAGCCTAAACTAAGGCTGGTCATGTTTTCTTTGTGAGTTGCAGCTCTCTGGAGAGCTTATTTTATTCTCTTATTTTATTCAATACATCATAGAACTATAGAATTGCCTAGATTGGAAGGGACCTTTCAAATCATCTAGTCCAACCATCAACCTAACACTGACAAAAAACAACATCACTAAGCCCTATCTCTAAGCACAACCTGTCTTTTAAATACCTCCAGGGATGGTGACTCAACCACTTCCCTGTTTAATTTAGTTTATTTGAATTTAGTTTAATTTAATTCCATAATAGAAAGGCAAGACTATGAACTCCATCAATCACTTGGCAAAAGGAACCAGAGCAACTGGGCATCCCAGTGAATTTGGACTTTTCTATGATGTCCCCAACTTGTTTTTTCCTTATCTCACTGCTCTTGTCTGCATTAACAGCCAATGTCCCAGCGAAGCCTCTTCCCCTTCTTGCAGGCAAATGTGACCTGGTGTTGGCTTTAAGTCTTCTATGGGTTGCCCTGGTGTCTGCTCTGAGCCCACCTGAGCAAGGCTGAACACCAAAGCATCCTACTGCCCAAGGACACTGTCAGAGCAAAATGATCTCCGCTTGCACAGAGCCGGCAACCGTTCCACCCGCTGACTTCCCCACCTCCAAAGAAGGCTGCAGCTCAGCGAGGGGAACAAACATACCATAGAAGGGAAGCGATCTCTGCCAAGTGCTGCAGAAATGGGACACAGATGGTGTCTTAAATGAGAACGGAAGTTTATTTGGGGGCTCTGCGTGTGACGTAGCGGTGCAGATCTTGCAGCAGATGACAGACACTAGGATTTCAGAGCAGGTGATAAGATAATTTTGAAGCAGTCTCTGTCCACAGAGCTACTAACTTGTCTAAAAAAAAAAAATTAAAAAAAAAAAAATTGAACTCAATAAACAACTCTATAATGATAGGAATATATAAAGTTGCTTTTATTGATATGTAGATCTGGTTCTTCTGATACTCTAATCTTAGTCACATTTTGTTGGCTGGTTGGTCAGTCCCTGTGGTTGCACTGATTGGGTGGCCACTGCTAATAGAAATATATGAGGATGACATTAGCCTTGCTTTTCTCTGCTCTAGACATAAACTTATGTCTTTCTCCTCTACAGACAGAATGGTTGGAAGGGACCTCTGGAGGTCATCTTGTCCAAACCCCTGCTCTAGCAAAGCCACCTAGAGCCAGCTGCCCAGGACCACATCCAGGTAGCTTTGGAATATTTCTAAGAAAGGAGACACCACAACCTCTCTGGGCAACCAGTCCCAGGTCTCTCATTCTCTCTTTATATGAGGAATGTTCCAGTCCTTTCATCATCATCATGTCCCCTCACTGGACTCTCTTCAGTAGCTCCATGTCTCTCTTGTACTGAAGAGACCAGCACTGGGCACAAAAAAACTACAGGAAAACACTGCTGAAGCCCGGGTTTGAACCAGGGACCTTTAGATCTTCAGTCTAACGCTCTCCCAACTGAGCTACTTCAGCCCTGTTGTGATGCTAATTTTTGCCAAACCTGTTGGAATATAATTATCTTTCAACCTTTCCAGACAAGGTTAGATTGTGACTTAAAGAAATTGTTTCAGGTGACAGGATGCAGACAGAGGTGGCTCAAAAGCAATGGTCCAAGGCACCAACTCAGCCTCTTTGTCAAGGCACGTGACCTCTGTGTATATGTATGACTAATAATAATATGACTCTGGAGGACGTATAGAAGGGGAGAAGGTGTTTCTGAAGAGCTGACAGAGTAGTACCTTGAGATTAGAGAAGGACTCTGTCACTCACAAATCATTGCAAGGAAAATAAGGAGATGGAGCTAGGTCTCTATAGATACAAAGCTACTGACGAGGAAGCTGGATGTGAAGCGATAAGGGTGATGGAGGTTGAAGAAAAAGACAAATTGATTGTAAGGAGAGCTCAAGAGATGACTGTTAATTGGAAAAGAGCAAAAGGAACCATCAAATGTAGACTGTTCTCTCTGTGCTTTCAGTGTTAATTACACCATCTTGGCTCATTCCTCGGACCCTCTTCCCTTTTAGTGCCATTTAGGGTGTCCAACTTGGGTATCAGTTGTGTTGACTTTTCTACAGGGTTAGACTTGTCTGGGATGCCACAGCCATCGCTTGGTCCGTGGCACACGCTGCTAATTGCAGAGTAGAGATCAGAACTGAGTGGATCAGAGATGTGTTTGCATCCCTGTCAATAAACCAAATAACAGCATCGGAGAAAAAGTGCTGGTTGCGTTTCTAAACTGGTCTGAGATAACTAAAATACCAAAACCCCTTCTCCATAGGGAAAGGTTTGGGTGTGCTGGTAGGAAATATAAAAGTGGAGCTCCTTGCTGTACCTAAAAACGAAGCTCTGTATCATAAAACACAGATAAAATCTGGAGTTACACAGCAGCCCTGATTCGAGGACCAGCCAAGAGCATTAGCATGGAACAGACGTTTCTAATATCTTTTCACAGAGCCCACTGAAGGATCTGGAATTATCCATGGAGCCTGGCTAAACATTTCACATCAATCTGTCTCTCTCCAGCTAGGGACTGGAAAACAGGCATATTCATGCAGTGATATGGGAGATGTTTGCCCAACCCACCAACTTTTTCCACAAATAGAGGACTTTCGCTCCCAGGACAGACAATCTACCATCTTTCACCAGCTCCAATTTCACATCTCCCCAAAATACATATGTGAAATTCATAGTAAGTTTTCCATGTCTGCTAAAAAACTGGTACTGAAAGGTGTCAAAAATACATTTAATCTGGGTTTGAATGTTCAGCTTGACAGCAGCAGATATTTCCTCACAGAGATTTATTAGATAACAGTTCCTGATATCTAGGGCACCCAAACTAGGCTATGGAACCTCCTGCAATATCCAGCCATCAGGATCAGATCTCAGTGGGCTTCCTTTTTGCAAAACCACTTCCACCCCTGGGTCCCAATGGTGATCCTCCCCATGACCACTGAGGAGCTGATCACATGTGCATGGCTGAGGGTCTCATTGTCTCAGTGCTTATGAGGTGGGGACCTTTTTGGACAGCTGAGCACTGCTACAGAGTTTCTGCTTCTTGTCCATTTACACTTATAAGTTGTCTCCTGTATGTGACCCAGAAACCTGCCATATCTAGCCCTTGAAAGCTTTATGGTGCCTAGAACACAACAAATCCAGGGCATCACTAAAGACCATGGCCACCAGACAATCCAACCCAAACCCTATAACTCTGTTACATTTTGTGTCTGGTAGAGACATTGATATGAGAAGAAACCTAGAATATTGCTCAGGGATTTGGAGCCACAGAAGAGTGATTAAGTCTCAGCCCTAAAGTGGAAATGACCAATCCTGGTTATCTCTCCTGTTGAATTTCTCTCTCACCTCCACGGGGACCTCAGTCAGTAAGTCTTTCCAATTGTCCATGAAAGAAGATGAGGAAGAAATCTTGCAATCTGCCCCTGGCAAAATCATCCACAAATGAAGGCTGTATGTTCAGAGCAGATCTGGTTATATTTATCCACAGAAGATGCTTACAGGAGCGATTTCCTGAGCTCAGTGACTAAGGATCCTACAAATACAGCTTGGATCAGCCTACAGGAACAGCAAACTCTTTCTGGTATTTTTTTCCTCATTTGGATGCTGAAGTAAGAAAAATTATTGCATAGCCAGATGATTTATTAAATTATTATTCTGGGGTCCATCATAAGTGTTTGCCTGTATGTAAAGCTTTGCTTTGAAGGGTTACTAATATCTGGAGAGTGGACCGGGTTTATTTTGTCTATTTTGAAACGTTGGTGCCTCTGATTCTGTGGAAAGAACACTGTTTTGCTCTTCCCTTAAGAGCCGTGAACTACTTAGCATTACCAGCGCTGCTGATGATTACCAAATTCCTAGAAGGCTAGATGGGGACATGAGTATGACAAGTAAGAAAGACCACAAAAGAAGACCTGCTGACCCTGTTGAGACTTTTTTCTGCAAACCCCAGAAGTTTGGAAAAGCTTCCTGGGGTGGAATTCATCTCACCTGACTTCTTACAGGCCGACAAAGCAAATTTCTAAACCTGACCTAAGCAATACACAGAGCTCATAGAAAGGGGAACACTGGTGCCGAGTTCCAAAATTGAGTCTCCCTTCAAAACCCAATCAAATCAAACCAAACCAAAGCAAAAGAAAAACTTTGAACCTCAACTCTGGAGGGCTCTGTATGACACCTCAGACATTATCAGCACATGACTCTAGCAAATTGAGAATCCCCTTTGTAGCAGCAATACGTATATTTATCAAAACGAGCCTTGTTGTGAGATACAATTCCATTTCCCAAAAGCCACGCCAGAAATGACAGTACCCAGTGACGATGAGAAAAGACATTTCCACTACTGAGTTCAGCGGAGACACTGGCTTTCCCTAGAAATGACCTTTGTGCACACAGTACCTGCTAGACTGTGCGATATGAGGGTCACTGGGAGGGCGGTGGTGTCACCACATGAGCATTTTGTTTTGCTGCCCACCAGCTGTTAGAAAGCCAGAGCCTCCACAAGGCTGTCTGGGAGCATACTTCATTTTAAAACTACAGTTTAATGAAACAATAACATTATTTTGCTCAGAGTAGCCAGATTGTAGAGTGACTCCATGGGTTTTTCCAGAATCTGTGTTATGCCCATAGCAAAAATAGACTGGGTCTTGTCAAAAGTTTCTCTCTAAATTTAATTAGAAATTACAACCCATGTCACTTCTGGATCTGCACAAATCCCATTCATCTTCCAGCTTTTTCTGGTTTTTTGGAGGGGGGGGGTGGGTGTCTGTGCATTGAGATTTAGGTCTATCTGCTATGAAGAAGCCAGAGCAGAGGAAAGGTTTCTCAAGGCCAGTGGTGCCACCTAATGGGAAAATTCCCAGGAAATCAATTGCTCGGAAGTTAGATCCTTAATTGGAGTGTTGCTAGGTGACGTAGAGACGGAACTCGGTAGCTCTGATGTAAGTCCCTCTTTTCTGCTGCTTTACGACCATCCCTCCGTCAGTCTATTCCCTTTTCCCCAGCGTCTGAGCCACACGCATGAGACCGCCCCGGAAAATTCGTTCTGCTTCCTGCTTAAATCCAATCTCAGCAATCCCTGAAGCTACTGAAGCATTTTTGACCTTCTTGATGCTCAGGGTCTGTCTGGAGAGGAAATTATCCCAGATTTTTGGATTATGAAGAGCCAAGCACAAAACAAGAGGGAATGAGGGGCTGCCAGAGAGGGACCAAAACTCTGAATTTTTTCCTTAGTTACACACTTTGCAAACGAGAGGCGAGACAGGCTCTCTGCATTGCAACCTCCATGCACTGCCGCAGCTCAGCAGCATCTGGGATCAGACTGTGGCTCTGCAAAAGAAGCGATAACGTCTCAAAAGAAGCAGTGCCTGACAAAATTTCCCACATGGCAACCCCCTGCAGCCCCCTTTGCATCATAAATAATCACAAGAGTGGGCAGGAATAAGCTGCAAATCCTGTCCCGGCCTCAAGGGATTGTTTAATTCCCTGATTGTGTTATTTTGCCAGCACCTACACCCATTTCCGCATGACAATCCAGCTCACCACGGCACCCCTGCTGCCATCAGTTTGCAGGAGCGTGTTACAGTAGTTAGAGCAAGGTCTTGGTCTTTCTCAGATCTCAGCTCTGCTCTGCCACCGATGAAGCATAGATTTTAAGCTGCCACAACAAATAGCAACCATGGCTGAAGTTAAGCTCCTTCCAAGCTCCTCTGCTAGAGGAAAGGAGGAGTCTGTCTTGGGGGAGACCGTTCATAAGCCAATATCACCTTTGCATTAGTGCCCAGGTACTGTTCCTCTGTACCCTCGCTGCCATTTCAGACTGGATGATACTGGCAGGTGTCACCCACTTCTGCTGCAATCACAGCATTAGTCACTGGGTGATTTGCAGAGTCTTATTCCTCTGCATCCCTCTCCCTCAACCTGAAGCTTTTCAGTTCCCTTCCCATCCCTGGGGAGATGCTGTTAAGACTCCTGTGGCTTGGACTTGTGTGTTTTGAGGTCCTCTGGCTCACAGCCTACCCCTGGTTTCACCTTCTCTGCTCTACTCCCATCCAGAGATCTTGCAAGCCGTACAAGTGCATGTTTACCATCTCAGAGCTGCATTGCTTAACTCCTCTGCCTTTTCCGAACTGAATCTGCACGGAGAGAAGGGGCTGTTTCAAAGTCAAAGCTTTACTGGAACAACTCTCTTGCCCTTTCTAGACACAGACTTTTGGGAGGTGTTCTCCTGCCTTTATAATAGAAATCTGTGATGTCCCAGATGGTTAAACTAAGCAAATATGTTTTCAGGAGCCAGTTTGGTATTTGCTGTGTTTTTCCCAGAAGTTCTGAGCAGCAACTCAGTAAAACTAGTGAAAGAAAAATAAAAAGGATCCACTGATTCCCCTGTGCTTCAGTTCCCCCAACAGTAAAAGGACTCTTTCTCTGCTCTAGCAGGTGGTAGCTCTCAAGCATTTAAGGCTGGAAAGTGCTCAGATCTGAGAAGCAGTCAGACCTCAGTCTGGGCAATAAGTGGCTCTTTAGCTGTTCCCCACCCTCCAAAGCACCTCAGAGAGGTCACCCTAGTGCTGATAGGCACAGATGCCCTGAAACATTGATGTCTCTTCCTGAACATCCCTTCCCAGCTTCCCTTACCTCTAGCCTCTTTAGTGCAGTCTTCCCTGACTTCCACTCACAGAAAAAAAATTGGGCAATGAAGGAATGAAAATAAAAAGATTGCTGGCCGGAGTATTGAAGGAGCTGAACTGGGGTGGTTGGTAAGACCAGCTCATCTAATGACACGATCCCTGGAGGAAACGTCATGGGGGTGAGTGACTGACCACACAACAAAGCAAGAGAGAACAGACATCAGGAAAACCCAGGCCGGGAGCAGCTTCTCCCCAAATGACAGACCCCCATGGCTTTCTCTGGTGAAGCACCAGCTGGGAAGAAAACAGACTGGAAAACTTTTCAGTTCACTTGGGCTATTATGTCATATATTGTACCATGATGTGCAATTGTTTAACTAGATTTAAATCACTCTAAACTACATAAATTACCTCCAATAGTCCCCCTTGTCTCCAAATGCTGACACATTTTATTATTCCAAAACACAGCAATCTTGCCATCTTCCATATAATTGTATAACATAGGTGCCTCATCACTGCCTCTTAAATAAATAGTTATGTTCTACAGTATGCGCCTAGTTGCACATAATTTTCTCTGTCTTCAATTGTTTTAAATAGAAAGGCAGTTGAAAATGATTGGAGGGTATATCTGTGCTTAACTGTAAAGGCTTTGGGACCAAAAAAAAGAACAATTCCCAAATGTAAAAGTTAAAGTTTATCACAGTTCCCAAAACTGGAAAGAACACAGTGTATGTTGTTGGGTTATGCTATTGCTCGGTAAATCAGCTCCAGCTTCCGGAGCAGCTTGGAGAAGGCCCTCATCCAAAACATTTCTAAAAACTATGTGCTGCATGTATAGTGAGGATGGGTCTGGGAATGTAGGCACTGGATATCATCAAGGTATAACACCCTTTGGTTCTACTTGGCTTCCCTCAGCTCAGAAGGAAAGCACAGCCATCACAAAGTTTACCTAAGTTTATACCAGGGTCCTGCAAAGCTTCAGAGCAAGAATGTGGAGAAGAGGGAAAGGGCTGGAGAGTCTTTAGCTCCCTCTACAGCAACCTCTTGCAACTGAGGCCATCAGTTCACTCATCTGCTTCATCCTTTGCAAGAATCCATCCTCCCACTAGTGCCTGGTTGTTTCAATAGTGGGATCCAAAACGTGACCCCATCCTAAGACTGGATGCATGATTCAGCCTCATTCTTTGTCCATACAAAACAGGCAATGTCTATGATAAGGAGAATAACCTGGGCATGCAAGATGGAAAGGAACCATGGCAAGCAGCAATGAAATATGTGACCTGTAGGATGGGATGTTCTACATCCTCATGGGTATCACAGCTCTGACCCAGCCCTGAAGGCCAGACACATGTACTGTTGGGTCTCAGTGCTGCAGGGTGCTTTTCTAACCTTGGGGCATTTCTCCAGGTACCCACCCCTTTCACAGATGAGGTGTATGCTGCATCTTTTCATGATTCCTCCTCCAAAATTCCGCTATTGTATATGGCTAAACCTCAGCTGCTAATTTGGCAGCTCCCGCAAGTGCACAATAAGCTTTCTCGGACAGACAGACATTTCCTGCCAAGAATTGAGGCTGTATGTTCCAGCTGGAGGTATTGGATATGCCGGGAAGGGAGAAAACATGCATTTCAAATCTGTTTGGAAGTCAGGTAGTTAGCACCAGGCTACTGAGAGGTCTTCACTAGGCCTGGAAACCTCTCCAGGAGGAAGGTGGCTAAGCGAACCTTCTCTCACAAAACTTTGCTGTTTGAGATACATATGAAGTAAATTGGCTATTGCACTTGGCAGTGAGAGAGGAGATAGATGTTCAAGTGTCCAGTCTGTCTGAGAAGACCAGAACTTTCTGTCTGATATCTGTTCAGCAGACTGTAGATATCCTGGAGAGCTTCAGCTTGGCCAATGGAAGCTGGCTCACCCCCATTAAACACCCATTCGTCATGTCAAGCTTTAAGATCCAGGTAACAGGTTTGGAGTCAGAACTACTTCATGAGCTTTCCAAGTGCAACTGCTGTGATGGGTGTCCTACTTCATGGACAGCTAGGGTTTCCTGGCAATTCAAATCCACATCACCATTTAGTTCACAGCTTTAACAGGAAGGAACCCAGTCCAGTGTAGGGTATCCTCAACCCTTGCCTAGCTGATTCTATCAAGTGGTTTCTGACAAATGAGTTAGCTTTTTGGGCAAGATTTTGAGCCTTGAAGGGTATGAGTGATACTGGCCTTGGGATGTTGTGTGTCAGAGCCTTTCTCTTTTAACTGTGTGCAAGGAGTGGCCCAGGCTGGAGGGTATTCCCAGAGAATATCGGAGAATACCCTGATCTGCAGGGTCAAGCCCTGCAGGCACCATAAGCCTGGCAGAGCAAAGACCCTTAGTGAATCCATCTTCTCATCATCATTTTGATGTGTGAAACATGGGAATAATTGACCTTCTTTTTTACTAGGATGTTAGAAGGGCATGCTTTGAAGCTAGGGAGATCCACAAGCAGTAAACAAGATAATGGCACTAATAAGCCAGCCCTAAGCTATGCAATTGATTCACCACGGCTAATGCATCCAGCATGAAATGGGCCTGAGTGACAACTAGTTGATTGGGAAGATGGACAGATTAGAGGGGGAGAAGGATTGATCTAAAGGGACTCACGGTAACTTATCTGGGTCCTGAGTGGCAGGACTGACATTGGCAGTGTCGTCCGGAATCAAACATCCATCCAAGATCTGGAGAAAAAAAACCCTTGCTCTTCTTCCCTTCATATCTCTTAAGTTGATGTGTTACTACCCTTTAGTGCCATTAGACCTCTTGGAGAGGGTCCAGAGGAGGGCTACGGAGATGATCAGAGGAGTGGAGCACCTCTCCTATGAAGACAGGCTGACAGAGTTGGGATTATTCAGCCTGGAGAAGAGAAGGCTCCAGGGAGACCTTATAGCAACCTTCCAGCACCTAAAGGGGGCTACAGGAGAGATGGGGAGAGGCTCTTTTATCAGGGAGTGTAGGAATAGAATAAGGGATAACGGTTTTAAACTAGTGGGGAGATTTAGATTAGATATTAGGAAGAATTTCTTTCCTGTGAGGGTGGTGAGACACTGGAACATGTTGCCCAGAGAAGCTGTGGATGCCCCATCCCT
>JAOXJK010000012.1:158030571-158059480 GCA_025774025.1 Xenus cinereus
AGAAAAGAAAAGAAAAGAAAAGAAAAGAAAAGAAAAGAAAAGAAAAGAAAAGAAAAGAAAAGAAAAGAAAAGGAAAATAAACGCTTAAATGTCTAGCAGTGAAGTCACAGCCAATGCACAGACTTAACTCAATTCTCAGGACTACAAATGCAGTAAAGCACCAAAAGCTGCTTCCTATAATATTCAAAGAGCTGTTGTTCTAAGTTTCTGAAGTTTCAGTTTGCTTCAGTGTCTAGTAACTCTTAAGATGACAGTGTATTTGTAACTTATTCAACCTGATGCCCACTGAGCAATGAAATGTGCCCCTGGGATGTACTTTTTTCTTTTTCTCTCCCATCTCACATTTTAGTCCCCTCATACATTTCAACAGGTTCACAATAACTTTGCTTTGCCTCACTACTTTCATTGCTCCCCTCCCCAGGTTATTTCCCGAATGGAGGTAGTGCTACAGAAAGGGCAAACGGATTAAGGAATTCAGAGCTTCAGTGTGCCGCTAAGAAAATTGCATCTCTGCACATGCCAAAGCGATGGGAAGGGGTGAAAGGGGCAGGGCAGTTAACCTTCACTCTGCCTTTGGATCATGGGTACATGGGAGCAGAAAATAACCACTCTCTCCTGATTTTGCAGAGTACATTCAAGTATTCTGGCTGCAGCATTTCCCCAACAACCCATCTCTAGAAAACACACCATGGAAATAATAGTATATTTCTGTCTTTTACATCTTACTAGGTGTGATGTGTGGGCCACTATTTGGGACAGAATACTGCCTGGACACACAGTTGGTCTGATAAAATGTAGCCGTAAATTCCTCTGTGTAGAAGAAGGTGGTGTTATAACACCTGGATGCAGCAAAATTCTCCTACCATTTGTGATCTCCAGGCCTACAGCCAAAATATATCAGCTGCATACACAGTGAGTGTTGCAACGTTCCCAATGCATTCATATTAGCGTGTCCCATCGTGACAGTAAATGTTCCGACAGACTTAATCTGACCTATAAAAATTTTTACCAGCTGAGGCCACAGGTCTAATGAAATATTTGAGAATTTGAGAATATCAGACTACCAGCATGTAGGTCGATACTCCAACCTCTTACAAAATTCTGTTGAGTGTTGGCAGCTCTTTTGGGATTGCACTAATTTTAACACATCTTGGAAAACTGGAGACCTTTCAAGGGACTAGGGAGCTTGTGGATATTTACTGGAGTAAATTCTGGACTGTAAAGACTGATCTTCAGCAAGCAAAATTACTGTTAACTCAGTAGTTCATCAAAAAAAAAAAGAAAAATCCAAGTTAAAAATATCGCTACAGCACCAGATGACATTGTTCCCTGGAAAGTAGGTCTTGTCAAAAAAAACCCCATGTTATCTTTTCAAGGAGTTTTCATGTCTGGTTGATAAAGGAAGTAATGATGATATAACCTACTTTGGTTTCACTAGATTGTAACCACGTGCCTTCCGGATTGGAGCTTCTGCCATATAAAGAAACAAAAAGACACATCCTACACCAATTAAAATTTGTCTCCGTACGTTAAATGCTATTTTCAGTGGAGAGGGAAGGATTTGCAGTAAATTTTATCTTTTCACTGCAATCACCCTAAAAATAGATTTTGAGCAAGCATTATTCAACACTTTTTTTCACTTATATATAAATGTTATTTTCTCTTTATTTGTTTTTTTAGTGAAAGCTGGTGCACAGCATAAGGATGGTGATGGAATCAATAATAATGAGGACAAGTCACCATTACAAAGATACCAGACACCACACTGAGTGGTCAAAGTGCACTGAAGACAGCCAAGTAAAATCTTTTTGTACCTCTGAAAACAGAGAAACTGGAGGGATCAGGAAGCTGAGCGGGTCTCCGAAATCATCAAAACAAATTTACCACAAGTTCTTAGAGAAATCCTCTAATAAAAGCGGTAAGAGAATCACATAAAATAAATATATATGATTTATTATTTATTGAATTCATACCTCTGCATGCAGTATAACAAAGGCTGCTACTAAAATACCGTATCCCACCCTCCCTTGCAGAAAAGTGTTAAAATAGTGCAAGCTGGGGTTTTCAAAGAAAGAGCTACATTATATTAACTTTAGGGTGCAAAGTCACATCAGTCCATTAAAGTGGATAAGATGTATATTTCTTGTATAGTTTTTCATAGTTTAACAGAATAGCTGAGAAATCAAGGAGGTAGTTTCGAGTCCTGCAAGAGAAAGGCATTCCTGAATCCAATAACCAGAAATTGAAGTTAATTGAATTTAACCTTGAAATAAGGATTTCCAAAAAGTAGCTGTATTTCAGAGTAATTGAAAAGTGAAGGTAGTGGACTCAACATTCCCTGGAATCTCTAAGAGGGGAATAGACAGGAGAGTTAGCTGAAAATCAAGATTTACAGTTTGTTGGGGTTTTTTTGAAAAAAAAAGTCCTTGGTCTAAATAAGGAAGAAAGCAAAAATCATCCACATTTTCATGAAACTGGAAGTTCCCAGATCCCAGAAGTTGCTTAGCAAATCTGACACTCTTGTGCGTTTCATTACTAGTTGGTAATTAGCAAGCCCATTAAATGCTAGTTAATGAGAATGCTAATTTCACTGAGCAGCTGCAGGTGGCTCTCAGCGCACCCAGTTCTGGGGCAGATCCTCCAGCTCATTGCCCAAGGATGGGAAATATTCATCTTCCCAAATCCCCAGCTCTGGGGCAGCCCCATCAGAGCCATCTGCTCCAGAGCCAGAGAGGGTACAACAGCTAAAACACCTCCCTCTGGATAAACCCAACAACAGACCAATGCCATGTGAGAAAAGCAGTGTTCATGGCTCTGAGGGCACGCTACAACTGCC
The DNA here is from genome assembly GCA_025774025.1 of Xenus cinereus. Taxonomy (NCBI): domain Eukaryota; kingdom Metazoa; phylum Chordata; class Aves; order Charadriiformes; family Scolopacidae; genus Xenus; species Xenus cinereus. Next base: position 158,033,408 of record JAOXJK010000012.1, read on the forward strand.
ACCCCTCTGAAACACAGCCTTGGATGTCATCAAAGTTAATGGGATCTGAAATATTTCAGAGAAAACTCCTCCAGTCCAATGGACCGGTGTTCTCATGTGTTTCTGCAGCAAAAGCAGCACAGCAAGGTCGATTCTGGGGAAATTGCCAGTCCTGGAGAGGGAAATGGTAAATCCCACTGATGCCTGCTGCAGAGCATGACCCAGGGTACATGAGCATTTTGGAGGGGAACTCAGCCATCTAGCGTCTGGATTGCAAAGACAGTCAGGGTTTTAGCAGCTTATAGACTTTTCTTCCCAAAGCTCTCGTGCTTGCGGTGTGCAGCTTTATTGATAGAAGATTTTGGGTTTGTCCCAGCTCTCTCGGTGTGAAAGTTTTATATAGCTCTGGCAGCATGTAGAACTGAAAGTACAGATAAACCTCTACACCTTTTGATGCTAATTCAAGCAGAACCTTCAAGTGTTGAAAGTTCAGCATCATTATTAATATAAAAACCTTTGAATGCAACAATACACCCCCAGCCCTGCACACCACACACCATTGTACTTACTTTACTTTTATTTCTTCTAATTACAAAGCATTACTCACAAGAATGACAGATTTTATTACTCACTATTATACAATTTCGTTATTCTCCAGTCCTAACAAAAAGAAAGTACAGAAAAAGAAGTTATTTGAGAAAAAGAAAAGAATACCCCTAATAACAAATGACTTAATTTTAAGAAATAATTTTGATGCCAAGACATTACTTTCACTGAATTTGCCAGTTTGGTTAAAATTCTTGCCATGTTTGACTTATCTAATAAATGCCACACAAAGTAATTCTGTAGTTAACTTAAAATTTGTCACTCTCGTGACTAATTCCTTTTAATTAGACTTAAGAACATATGAAAAAAAAAAAAGATGTCATCATTTAAAGTGAAGTAATATATTGATTGCACGAGGACTTAACAGCATAAGTAGTCTTATAGAAAATGATTCAAGTGAGCATGTTTTTAATTTCAGGCATTTTTCTTTCACTCCCTTACGTCCTACTGTATATTACATCTTATGCTATGATCCTTCCAGATGTTCTGTATATGCACACATACATTAAATGATTATATTCATACAGACAGCCAAGTAAAGCATGTGAATTGAAGTGTTTAACCATTCAGTAACAAAATGAGGCATTTTGTGGACATCCAGAAGGGAGACAGACACCTTATGCCAATGATTTTTGACCACAGTTGATACGTGGCCACAGCAGCAAAGCCAAGAGCGATGGAACTTTATCGCCAGGTAGCCTAGGAAACAAAATCTGAGAAGGCAGATTGTTGGCATCACCTTTTAGCCACATGCCCGAGGCATCAGTTGGGTTCATCCTGTGCCACTTCACAAAATGATGGAGATGTTTTCAAGAACTCATGTTTCTTGGGTAGGGCTGTCTGAAAATCACCTCTTTGGGTGTTAAGATGAAAGCTCAATCTTTGGGCAGGTCTATCTAGTCTAGGTTCAGGATTTTTCTCCTATATCTGACAGTTGCCTTCCGCATAAATGAATTTGCTAGAATAGTGTCATCTTAAACCAGATTTTTTCAGTACATCATTGCACTTTATTTTTTAGCATCCTGATGGTCATGCAATCAACTACAGTGATGTACTGTCATTGTACTGTTACCCATATTTGCTTGAAAAGACTTCCCCTGTAATCTCCTTCTTATCGCTCTCTACAGCTACCTCAAAGGTGGTTGTAGAGAGGTGGGGGCTGGTCTCCAGTTGCACCAGGGGAGGTTTAGGATGGATATTCGGAAAAATTTCTTCACTGAAAAGGTTGTCAAACATTGGAATGGACTACCCAGGGAAGTGGTAGAGTCACCATCCCTGGAGGTATTTAAAAGACGGATAGACGTGGTGCTGAGGGACATGGTTTAGTGATGGTTTTTGTCAACGTTACGTTGATGGTTGTACTTGATGATCTTAAAGGTCCCTTCCAACCTAGACAATTCTATGGTTCTCTTATTCTTTTTTTTTAATATAGGAGTCCTAATGAAATCTTACAGGATTTTCACTTAAGATAAGCAGAGAAAAATGTGCAGATCCTAAAGACTACCCAGATTAAAGCTATCCTTCAACACCTATGATATATAGGACCTTTCCAGGCAAGGTAGTCTTGAGGGGTGGCTGGCAAGCGTGTAGTATCTTTCAGAAAATAAAGTAATTTTAAACATCTGTTTGCAAAAAGCTAGCCCATCCTAAGCAGATTGGTTCCTTAAGCAACTCTTTTGGAAACAGAAGTAAGAAAATTAAACAAGGCTGAGAATTTCATCTTATACTTCTTTCTTTCTTCTCCTTTCTTTCTTCCAAAAGTGATGAATGACTGCTCCTGTGCTAATGAACATCCTTGTTGAGTGATCTCCTGAATTACTTAGTAAAGCAGTGCATTCAGCTCCTGTGTCCATTGCCAATAACTGACTTATACTCAAGAAAACAAGAATTGTCAAAGTTATTTGCAAAGAAGCCAAGAAGGGCCAGGGATAAACCTGAGCCCCGAGGTGGGTCATTATTTTGAGGCTGTAGTTCTTTTCAAGCTGAAACCTGGAATTTCTCAGTAGTTCCACATCATTACAGTTCATAATGCAAAAATAATGAGGCATATTTGTTAAACCTATATATATGTTGTTGTGTGAGTATTAGGAAAACTTAATACTGAGACCACCAAACCAGATGTATGTGCTGAATGCCGGTTCCTGACCAGAGGAACCACACTGTAGGTTTTTCAAACTCCACCAGTGCCTCTGATGCCCAATACAAGGTGCAAGGAATCTGAACCTGCATCCTATTGAAGAGATGGGGACATAACTCATTGGTGTCCCTAAGATTAAACCTGTTGCTATGTCTCTAGGCCTGGTCTTCCTTCTTGGGAGAAAGGCTGACTAACTCCTAGCTGATTATCTGCCTGTGTTTTCCACTGTTTTTCAGGAGCTGAGGGAAAATATTGCTGAGGCAAGGTTTTTCCAGTGCTGATCACCCATTTTATTGCGCCCAATCCTTTCCTCCTTTGCCTTTGTGTTGTTTGTCATGCAGCAGCAGTAGCCTAGGGAAAGACTTGCTGAGGACACTGTGGCAAAGCAGGAACACTAACTTTTATGGTTAGGCTCTGAGGTGCACGTTAGTGTATTTAATTCTGAAGTAACTTGTTCCCATCTTGCTCACTGGAAGACTTTCAGCAGATTAATAGCTTCATGGGACAAAATCTGACTGCAACAATATGGATCTTTGAAAGAGTTTAGTGCCTTCAGCAGAAATTTCTTTGCACCAAGGTTGGCAAAGACTTGCCAATGCCTTTTGAGATTCCCATCTAGAAGAGATGGGGACTTCAAGAGTCATGTTGTACAAGATATGAGTTAAGTGAACAGGTTAATTCATAAAGCTGACCAGATGGTTTTCTTATCATTCCAGGCAGGAATTCTAGTGAGACTGACCATGTTTATTGCTTCTTCATTGACTTAAAAAAACCCAACCCCCAACTTCTTGATGCTTTATTTCTAGCTTGAAGTGCATAGTTAACTCATCTGTTGCCCCAAGCATGGTCAAAAGAAGACTTTTACCCCATGTAGTTGAGTAAAGACAAGGTAAGATTATGAAGCAAATAAAAAGGTCAGCTACATGTTGACAAATATGTGAAGTCAAGCTTTGCTCGAGACCCACACCAGCAGACCACCTCAACTCACTGTAGTTGCAAAAGGTGCCTGATCACCACTTTGTGGTGACCCTCAAATGGATACTTGACTTTAACTTACACAATTCACTTCTGGCAAGAAATTGAGCTTGGCTGGTCTGAAGCTCAAGCTATTTTCGTAGGCATTCAAAATATCTTGTTCACTTTAAGCTATCCCTTTCTCTCCTTTATGTTTATTTTGGAAGAACATGTATCCTGACTAGAACTAGGAGTTTCTTGTAACATGGGGAACAAAGGTGGTGGCTCTGCTGATGATATTTGCAGCACCAAATAGCCAACAGGATTCACTTGCACTGCTAGAACATATTCATATGCAGGAAAAGTGCAGTTCATCACACAGCTATTGCAAAACTTTTCTCCTGGACTCTCTAAAAAAGACTGACCTGGAAATTTTACCCGTGCAAAGTTCCCATACCTGGACAGTATCAAGAACCTTTTTACTGTCAACCAAAAGGATGTCTCTCAGGAGAGATGGTGAAAGTGTGCTACTGGAGATATTTTAAAGCCAGTCTGTGGAAAGTGTGTAATGGTCTGGCGAGGTAAATAATCCTCTGGAAGTGAGTCAAAAGAGCTAACAAGTTTTCTTTAACTTTTACAAAGTTACTCGTTACCTCCAGGGAAGAACAATTTCCAGACATAATCTTCCACTCACGCTCTACATCTCCAGGCAAAGCACATTGGGTCACGCTATTCAGCATGGCTGAGGGCTACAGCAACAGGCCTTGATTCTTTCTTTGTGAAAACGTTTCCTATGACTGCATGTTTCTGAATCAATCACCTCCCGAGAATGCTCAAATGCAAACAGAAGCACCGTGGGGAGGGTACTGAGAGGATGTTTCTTCTCTCAAATGTCAGCACAATCGTCTGAGAGTTACTTCTCCTAGAGAACTCAGCAGAGTCAGGTGTCCTTTGATGAACTTCAGGAGTTTTTAAAGCTGAGTGCAAACACATCAGGAATGAGAGGAAGTGGAGTGAGACGGAGAAAGGAAAAAGTCATCTTCTTATGCATCTGGAGTTCACGGGGAGTGGAGGGAGTGCACCACCAGCAAGCAGACTCTTTGTCCCCACAGTGGTCTGTGCCTCGCTCCAGATCTGTGTGGAGACTTAGTGTAAACGCTGCTTAGCAACAAGTAAAACGCCAGTGTGTTATCAACATTATTCTCATCTGAAATCCAACCCACAGCACTATACCAGCTACTAAGGAGAAAATTAACTCTATCCCAGCCAAAACCAGGACACTGTAGTGTCTGGATCCAGATTTCTGAGCTGACCCCAACTGATCAAAGTGATATCATACGATGTCATGCTCAGTATAAAAAGCTGGGTGAAGAAGAAGGAAGGGTTGGCCATTCGGAGTGATAGCATTTGTCTTCCCCAGTAAACATCCCCCATGATGGAGCCCTGCTTTCCTGGAGATGGTTGAACACCTGCCTGCTGGTGTGAAGTGGTGAATGAATTCCTTGCTTTTCTTTGCTTGCGTGTACAGCTTTATCTTTACTTATTAAACTGTCTTTATCTCAGCCCACGAGTTTTCCTTGTTTTTCTTATTCTTCTCCTCATCCCACTGTGGGGGAGGAGATGTAAGTGAGCAGCTTCATGGTTCTAGGTGCCAGCAGGGTTAAACCAAGACAGCTTGTTACATAAAAACATCTGTGAGCAGATAATGGGAAAAAAAATCATGAAAGGGACTGAGTCTGAGAAAGCTGTATGGCTTCATTCAAATTTGGTCATTATTGGGTCATTTAACCAAGTCACAGTGTTGTTCTTGGGCCTGGCAATAATGAATGATTCCTCCAGGATTTCATTGCTGCCTTTTACAGTATCCTGTGAAGGTCAGCGTTCCTCCAGGCCCATGAAGGAGAGACATTATGCAGGGGTGCCAGATGGATTCTCCTCCTTGAAGCCTTCTGGCAATCTCAGAGCCCAAACTCATTGCCAAACTAGTGGTAGAAACAAATGAATCCAAATGACAAAAGCTAAGGGGCATTAAGATGCAATGTCTATGTATAAGTAGAGATTCTATTTGTTAAATGAGTTCACATTACATTTACACTTGTACTTAAGTACGAACAAGAAACAGGAGGGATTTTGTCAGTCATCAGCACAAGTCCAGCTACATCCAGAATCAGGTCACATCTTATGAGTTGGTGAAGCTCAATTTTAAAGCCAGCACAAATTGTTTTGTACCATGTATTCCCTTATACTTGTGTCCTTAGCCTCGGGAGAATGTGAGAGAAAACCTTCCTGAGAACAATATCAGCTCTTTTAAAAATAGAGAACAGTATCAGCTCCTGGAAAATAGGCTCAGGGTTTTTCATTCATTTGTTTTTCGATGGAGGGTTTTTTGTTGTTGTTTTTTTATTTGTTTTGTAACTGTGGGCAACCAGCTGCCTCCCAAGGTGGTCCCAGGAAAAGAAAATGCTGTGACAGACCACACAGAGCAACTTTAGTTTCAATGGTGAGCAACTGTTCCGAGATATTCTTAAGATGCCTGGCAAAGCTCAAGCAGCTCTGGCACTGGATTAGAACGAAATAAAACAGCAGTGCAGGGAAAGACCACCCTCTTGAAATGGCAACTTTGTGAAAGAAAGATCTTTCTGCTAGAAGATTTCCATGGATTGCATCAGGCTTCTGAAAGTCCTTCTGGAAAGAATTTGGCTATACTTAAAATGCTGGGCTGGATAGGTTGGAGGCTGACACTATATGTAGAGCAGCAAAGTTCCCCATCCAGAACTAACCTCTCTTCTCTGCTCACTTCTTATGCTGAATAAGTCATGCCTCAGCAGAAGACCAATCTGTGACTTTCATGCCCATTTGTCCCTTCGATGTTCTGTTTTCAATTACCTACTAGGGAACGGCATAGATGGAAAATAATAACCATGGTGATTTGCTCCCCTTAAACTCATAGACCACTGGGCACTCCAGAGTAAAAGTGGGATTTTGTTCACAATTAAGGCACCTACATGTCTACAATCTCCTCTTCCCACTTTTATGCAGGAATGCAATGTGATTTTTCACACTTATACTATTTATTTCTTGGTCTTACATCTATGGAAGCCAAAGTAGCATGGTAAAGCTTGCATTCCTATGGTCTGTTCAGTAGCAGGAGTGAAAATAATCTTCAGAAGTTGCATTCACACCACACATGAACACCAGCTTGGTAGACCTGAGACGTCACGACAGTTTAAGCAATGTCAAAGAAGAAGCATCCTGACTTGTGAGGTTGGCCCACACTGCTGGAGACGGAATCAATCACAGTATAATGAAGCATTCAAGCCCTCAGTAGTTACAAAATAAGACTCACAACACAGTGTTTACTCCCCTAAACATCAGCACTGAGCAGCTCATCTAAACCTAAACCACTAAATCTTTTGAAGTGATTAGGTTTGACTGTGCTTGCGGATTTCTTTCAAAGATCAGGGGCCAATGATCAAGGTATCAATGACAGTGTGAGCTTGTTCAAATTTTCTGGGCATCCAAGGGTTGATTTGGATTTGGGAGCGCTTTTGTGTTAGCTGGCTTGTTCCTTCTCCTGTGCTCAGCTCACAGAGTTGTTAGAGCATAGTCAGGAGGCATACGAGAGGAATCTGGTGGCTGCTCAGAGCACCAAATGCATCCAGGGGTTGAGGTATCAGTCACTCCTTCTGTCAGTGTTTTGTTCAATACAGTATAAAAAGACGGCCCAGAGAGGTGGTGGAATCTCCATCTCTGGAGACATTCAAATCCCACCAGGACATGTTCCTGTGCAACCTGCTCTAGGTGGACCTATTTTGGCAGGGGGGTTGGCCTAGATGATCTCCAGAGGTCCCTTCCAACCCCATACCATTCTGTGATTCTGTGAAAAAAGAAAATAGATAAATAATATAATGCATACTCTTTCCTTTCCCTCTTCATTCCCTCCTGAAAGGGAAGACTCTCCAGTCTACGCCGTGTCCACAGAGAATCATCCTTGTGAGAACAAAAAACATGTAATCATCTAACAAGAGAAAGGAGTAATGCACTGCCTTCTGTTTGGATTGCCAGCAATTTGCCTGGGGAAGCTGCTTGCTTATTTACTTGAATACTTGATTACTCAAGTAGAGACCTTCCAAGACAGGCTGAATTGCCAGGAAGGAGATGGCATTCTTACCACAGAGCAAATCATCGGCCCTTTTAGCCTATTAGCTAGTTTCTGTCAGTGGCAGGGTTGGTGACCTCCCAGAGAACACGTAAAATCAACTTTTTTTGCAGCTTCTTTTTGAGTCTCCTTAGTCACAGTGTGACTTTTCTGATGCACCTCAGTTGAGGAAACAGGCATACTCATAATTTCTTTTTCTCAACTAGTACAGCTGCTGAGTTATGTTTATTCATGTCAAGCTCTGATCTTTTTTTTATTTTTTTTTTCTGCTTTTCTAACCCATAATTCTAGCCTTCCTAAGCAATTGTCTGAAAAACATCTCATAAGAAAGTTCATTTATTGATGACAGACAGTAAGACCACGTGAGAAGGAAACGCAGCAGCCTGAAAAACAACAACAAAAAAATCAGCCAAATAGATAATCCCTTCCAAAAACCCAGCAAATACTTATTTAAAAGAACATGTCCAACAAAACCTTTCAACAAACCAGCCTACTACCCAACAAACAACAGCAATTAGCAAAACTGCAATGCATTAGCCAAAGAGAAGGAAAAACACTATGAGGTTTCATGTCCTGATGTTCAGGCCTAGGGTTGCTGGGCATGATGTAACACCAGGCAGGAGAAATATGAGCTTTTATGTGCAAAAAGACAGCAGGAGATGAGAAAGCAGCTCCTCTGATGGATTTCCTGATTGCACTGATCCCCCCAGAATGTAAAGATCGGTATTTTTATTGTTTTGTCCACTATCTTGGCCAGAGATTTAATGGATATCATTTACAGAGATGATAGGATATTTAATTTCCTGCAGAGGTTTCTTTCGACTTACTCTTTTCTTCTTTTAACTTTAGCTTATAACTAATCTTCACCATCAATACCAGTATATAGAAGAGCTCTTTCTTCAACCTGATCAATAAAAAAAATCCCAATAATATGCTTTGGGCAGCACTAAAGGACCTCAGTGATTCTCCAGTGAAAGTCCTGCCTCCTGAAGTTTTAAGGTCAATAGCTGAAGGCTATGTGACACCTCAAGAGATGCTTTTCTTACTTGATTTCCTCAGGAAACAAACTTAGACAATTCTTTTACACACGTGTGTAACCAAATAAATAACTATTTGTCCAATTGTCACCTCTGTCTGACAAGGAGGGAGAACTTCCAAATTATATTGATTTCTTCCACTGTAAAAATTGTTTTCAAGTGAACACAACCCTTATTAGATATCACAGGGGCCATCACATTCCTTTGTGTTGACTCAAAACTGCACTGGAATTCAGTGGAATTCTGCTTATTGACCATCATAAAATTAAATAGCATCTAGAACACATCAAGGAAAATTAAAAAGGGTCTGGTGTTAAACATTGTCCAAATACATTATCAAAGACTGTGAGCACGTTCAAGCATTCAAAAATAATAGAAATCAGACAAGGGATATGAAAGAAAGGAAGCTTTGTCATGCCTATTTTAAAGGTAGGCAGCAAAGATGCAGAACTACCATGTGATTTTTTCTGAGGTTATATATTGACAGCAAATCAGGAAAGTGGCAACCATCCTGAAATTTCCTAACAACCAGCATAAAGTAGGAGCTTGTGGGTTTTTTTTTTCTCACTTACAGATCTAGTTTTCCGTTCCAAATCGGTTTATCTGAATGAATTACAGATCTAGCCCGCATGTTGCCATATAACTCCCAAATCTCTTTCTACATTTTGAAGAAGTAGGTTCCGTTAGCAGCTTGTACACCTCTTCTGAGAGATGAGAGAGAAGAAAAATTAAAAAAATCTTCCATTTTTCCTCATTTCCAATTCTGTGGGGGTCTGAGCTGAAGACTCCAGGAACTTAATGCCTGTCTGCTGAGAAGAAATGCAAAGCACAGATAGCGGCAGAATTTCCTTTTAGTGTTCAATTAACGGGCAGTTGAATTGAGCATTTCCTATGCTTAGCTTTTGTAGGGAAAGGGTGTCTCAAACAGCACTGGCTTCCAGCAACACCAGTTCAAGCCCCAGGTCTGCTAACAGCATTTTGTCTTGGATAGATTGGGTTCTAGCTCAGGAAATATTCTTCTCAGCTGCCTTGCTTATCATACTGGATTTGGGCTACAGCTAGTTGATATCCATCAGCATGGACAGTGCACGCGTGGGTTGTGCAATATGATAGGTTGACACCTCCAAATGGAGATGTAGCCACAATTTCTACTTCCCACTGCCCAATAACCAAGGGAATAGTTGCAGGTTTTATCCTCACCAGAGGTAAATGTAGATGCAGAAAAACTATAATATGATCAATATTCAGGGAGCAGGGAAGGGAGAATGGACAATCATGAATACATGGTGCTGCTGTGTACTGATTGCTAGACTGGTGCCTCTAATAAGGCAAATAGCATCCTGGCCTGTATCAGGAACAGTGTGGCCAGCAGGACTATGGAAGTGATCGTCCCCCTGTACTCAGCACTGTTGAGGCTCCACCTCAACTACTGTGTCCAGTTTTGGGCCCCTCACTACCAAAAAGATATTGAGGTGCTGAAGCGGGTCCAGAGAAGGACAACAAAGCTGGTGAGGGGTCTGGAGCACAAGTTCTATGAGGAGAGGCTGAGGGAGCTGGGGTTGTTTAGCCTGGAGAAAAAGAGGCTGAAGGGAGACCTTATTGTTCTCTACAACCACCTGAAAGGAGATTGTACAGAGCTGGAGGTCAGTCTCTTCTCCTAAGTAACAAGCAATAGAACAAGAGGAAATGGCCTCAAGTTGCACCAGGGGAGGTTTAGATTGCATATTAGGAAAAATTTCTTCACCAAAAGGGTCATTAAGCATTGGAACAGGCTTCCCAGGGCAGTGGTGGAGTCACCATCCCTGGGGGGATTTAAAAGCCGGGCAGACATGGTGCTGAGGGACATGGTTTAGTGGTGGATTTTGTCAGTGTTAGGCTGATGGTTCGACTGGATGATCTGAAAAGTCCCTTCCAACCTAGCAATTCTATGATTCTACTCAAAAGTCTCTGTCAGCTAAGCTGTTACCAACCAGAAATGCTAAATACGAAGACCTCTGTTTTTTTCTGCAACAGCATTGGAGTAGCAATTCTGGAGCAGAACAGAGCAAGGCAGAGTTTCCCTGAAGAGGGGGAAAGAAAAATCAAAATTAAGTTACTTCTCTTTTCAGTCTTTTAGTCTGGAGCAGATAACTGAAGATGGAGACCCTGAGGATTTTTCTTATTAGGAGGGGAAATGCAGTGTCTCTGTGTTGTGTTTTACGATCGCCCACACACTTGGGTGAGGGATGCCTTGCTGTCTGTCGAGTGGCTCAAACCAGCTTTATCACTAGGGAGATTTAATAGCCTTAACAGTTGTTTCTCAGGCACTCAATAGATTTGCAGCATGGGGACGTGTTTCAAAAATGTAAACCGCCAAAACATATTATTAACGATGCATTTAATGATAAACTCTCTTCTCAGCTAAATCAACCTCTCTGCTAAATCCCTCTCTCATTGGATAATCTGGAATTTTTTTCAGTTAATATGTCTGAGCTTGATTGTGTAACCTGAATGCTGTTGTTCTCTTCACTCCATTTTCATTGTTCTCTCAGCAACAAAATGAAAGGCATAAATAATTAAAAAAAAACCAAAAAAACAAACAACATTTTTTCTAGGCCCTTGCAAGATAGAACCACCTTTTTGAGAAAATGTATTCATTTAAGTCCAGGCTCAGGCACTTGGTATAGCATAATATTGAGGTGACATAACCATACTTATTTGATCATTTTTCCCCAAAGTCTTTGATCAAAATTTCAGTTTTAGGTCTGACAGAACACGTCTGGTTTTGGCTACTTCCCTCCCTTCTAGTTTCCTGAAAAAAAAAAAAAAGTATGACATTTTTTATACCATATTATCTTCTTCTAGATATATAACAAGTTTTATTTTGTCAGCAAAGTATAAGAAGCAAGCACACTTTGCAGATGGTGTAATTTGAGGAATGCCTCTCAATTCCTCCTTCAGTGTGTAAGATCTTCTCTGAAGCAGACTGTCCCACTCCCACTCTTGGATTTCAAGAGGATTTAGTCTTATTATTACACATGCTAACCGAAAACAGTGGAATTGATTTTTTTTGATCATTGAAAAAAGCAAGTTCCATCAAAATGTAAACATTTAGATAAATCACACTCATTTCAGTGACATTTTCCATTTTGTTATGAAAAACATTTCAACCAGCAACTTAATGAAGATTTTGGCAGCTTGATTTTACTTTTAAAAAGCTGTATATTTTCACTTCTCTTTGAGAGGTTGATTTTCTCACTTTTTAACTTCATGCTGCCTGTCTCTTTCCATGGAACTTCAAGAAAAGAGAAGTGCAATTAAAATGTTTTTTATTATATTTTCCCAATGCTGCTTCTTTCATTTCCATTCATTTTCCAAGGAAAAGGACAAGGGTTAATTAAAAAATTAAGATAAAGTGAATACCATAACTATGAATTAAATACTTTTTTTCCCCCTCTGAAAAAGCCAAACTAGCAGGTACTTCAAAGAAAGTCTTCCTCTGTTTGCTTGTTCTTGCCTGAAATCCTAAGGAAATTAAACTATTCATGATCACCTGTCATGGTGTGTTTACTTTCTTGTATTCCTTCCTTAATAAGTTATACAGCAAGAAGATAATTTAAACCTAATTTGTCAGGAGGGAGAATTATTAAAATACTCCTAACTTTCAGTGAGATGTGTGGTTCGAAGAATCATGGAATGGTTTGGGTTGGAAGGTACTTAAAGACCATCCAGTCACAACCCCTGCCATGGGCAGGGACACCTCCCACCAGACCATCTTGCTCAAAGTCCCATCCAACCTGGCCTTGAACACGTCCAGGGATGGGGCAGCCACAGCTTCTCCAGGCAACCTGTTCCAGTGCCTCACCACCTTCGTAGGAGAAAGAAGAAAAGAGAGACATGAGTGGGTCATACCTTCACAACCCTGACATGATATCAGAGTATCCACACTGGTGCTAAACACCAAGACAGATATCCTCAGGGAACCAAGGGTTGGTTTGTCTGACTTAGGGTGCAGGTTTCTGATGAACGTGTTTCCACCTGGAAAAATCACTGGAGGCTCATTGTTCCACCTCTGGAGAGCAAGGCAATGGGGTGAGTGAAATTCAGGACATAATCACCACTCAACACCTGCACTGGGTGAGAAAATGTCCTACACTCTGCTGGCTTGCTCTCTGCAGGTTATTAAAATAGGGAGCTCCATGTGGAGTGCTGAGATCTGAAGTTAGGTGTTAGAAACCCAGCCCTAGGATGGTCTGGCTGCCTTTGTAACTGGTTTGTTCCTTTCCTTTTGGAGACATTGCAGGAAGCTAATTACAACAAGGAATTCCTAGAGGTAGTTCCTACTTCAAAACTGCATGCTTTCTAGCAAAACATCTAAACAAACCACCTCTCTATGACTAACATTTCTGTAATTACGTCTTTCAGCAATTCCTTACCTGTTTTGTCCCTTGACTGAAGGTAAAGAGAAGCAATTCAGCCCCTTCCTCTCTCAACTCTTCCTCTTCTCTGACTCACCACAATGGAGAAGTTTTGGCATCAGAGTCCATCCCTCCGGAAATGGAGCGCTGTCGCAGATGCAGGCTGCCTTTGGAAGTGAGTCAAGTGGGAGTAGGAGGCATGGGATAGTTAAAATATAATAAGAGAGACACTCCCAATTAGTGGGTAGCCCACTCTGCAATCAGCTGTAACGGGAACAGAGGAACAGGAAAGAGAGATGATGTAGCAGGAATGGTTATTACTACCTGTGCACCTCAGCATCTAATTAAACCCACAGTTCCCCTTATGTGACATTATCATATGAATGATACAGAAAGAGAAAATTATGAGGGTGAGCTGGCTGCATGACGGGAACTACTTCAGCTGTCAGCAGTTCATCAGCACTGACAGAGGTCCAGAAAAAGGTGTAGGTGAGGACTGAAAATCCTGACATCTCCTCCAGCCAACCCTGCTTCTGCCTTAAGTGATGTATAGATGTCTGGAGCGATAATGACCCCTTAATTAGGCTTTTGCATATCATTCTTCTCTTGGCAATCTCAGCAAGAGTTATGTCAAACACTGTTATGTCATGTTTATGTTGCTTGAGATTTTCAGAGGGACTTCTCTTAAACTCTGCTACCTGTCTATTGCAGGTAGAACAAAGTGATTAATGCACCTGAGAAGTGAAAAAAAAATCAGTATTAAAAAAAAAAGAAAAAAAAAGAATTAAGTGCTTGAATTGTCTTCGAGTTACTTAAACTACAAAAAGGTTGACCGTTTATTTTATATGGAGGTCAATTTTTCAAATTAAAAAATGCCATTTTGAAATTAAGGGTGAAAAGGCTTAACTTAGAAAAATGTCAAAATAAAGGGGGTTGGCATTTCCAAAATGAAACATTTCATTTAGAAAATGTTAAAGGGAAATACACTGACATTTAAAAAAATATCCATTGCTATTTTGCAATTTTTGGCTAAAACGTCTGTTAAAGTCAACCTAATTCTGTGAAGATTTTCATCCCTCTAAAATTTATTTTTACTTGGAACTATTATGTACTGAAATGAAAAAAAAAAAATGAAATCCCCCATGTTCACTCTGGATGAGTTTATAACTGGTTTTATGACTGTCTGCCAAAGATTTGAGGTACTGGTATTTAGCTTAAGGCCAAGACGACCTGTAGCACTCAAGCTTCCTGACCAACCCAGCAGTTATGCAGATCATATTGAAAAAGATCTATATGAACCCCACTTTCTCGTCCGTGATAACCTGTTACCTTGTGATATACATTAATTAAACAGGTCAGTTCAATGCCGAAATGTAACCTGGATTAGAGCCTTGAAGGAGCTCACACGTGGAATCTTGGCCAAGGTGTATGACCTCTCATTACAAACGGCCACTGTTCCCAAAGACTGCAATAACTGATCTAATTCCCATCTACAAAAGGTGGGATAATCAGCAGTAGACTCATAATAGAGAGTCTTGGAGATTACAGTGTGACTCCCTGGAAAATGAGTAGGTAAAGAATGAGACAACTATGTGTGTGGTAAATAAGGACTGCTGGAAAAGAGTAATCATGGCTCTGTAAAGGGAAATCATCTCAGGAAGGGAAGTGAATCTGTTCAGGAAGGGTAAGAGTACACTGGAATCCAGTGGAAAAATTATGTTTGGACTTCAAAAAGCCTCCACACAAAGGGTTATTAAAAAGTATAACATGCCACAGAACTGAAGAATAGCTTCTTTCATGTGCTGATATGGTTTTAAAAGGAAAAATAGGACTGAATGGTCACTTTTCAGGATACAAAAGAATGGGGTGAAATGCCATGGTGATGAGCTCCAGAAGGACCTCACAGGATTGCATGAGTGGGCAGTGAGGTGGCGGATGAGCATCAGTGCAGATAAATGTTGAGTGCCTAGGAAAAAACAATCTAAACCATACTCGCATGCTGCTGTACTCAAAACTCTCAGTTAAACACCAGGAAAGACACCCTGGAGTCCTCACTGGGAGTTTTCTGAAATTGTGTGTCATGACAGCCAAAAATGATGACAAAATGCTGGTCATCCCCAAAAACGTTTTTGAAAGCAAGACAGAGGGAGTAATTTTGTTATTACACAGAATTTTAATGCACTCACACATTGGGTAATTTGTGCAGTTCTCATCTCTGTCTCTCAAGAAAGCCCCAGTGGAGGTAAGAGAAGGTCCAGATAAAAGTAAATAAGATAATCAAGAGGGTGGAGTAGCTGCCTTTAGAGGAGAGACTAAAAAGGCTGAAGAGATTCTTCAGATTGGAGGGAAGAATGATGGGGAAGTGGAGGATAAGGCTGAGGTTTACAAGATCGTGAAGACAACTGATAATACAAATGGGGAACTGTTTTTCAACAAAATTAGTAGAAGATCAGAAAACAGGCGAAATTGCTTCTTAATCCATCAGACAGTATGGGACTCGCTGCTGTACAAGGCAGTGGAGTCAGACAAGAAAATACAAGGACAATAGTTACTCAAAACAGATACAAAAAGGAAGTGGCAGAGGTGTTCCTTCTACTTTCTCTATTATAACTGCTGTGGATGCATGAGGAGTAACAAGAGAATAGAATACAGAAAGTGGCCAAGGTTTTTCACCCCACAACACAGCACCTTCTAACTCCTAATTCCAAATTCCATTGCTGGAAAAGAGGACTCCCATGCTGGAAGGACTAGAGGTCTGACCCAATAAGTAATTTCTTACATCCTTATGCAAGTACTGGGCAAGAGCCTGACATGCAGATTGTTTATTTAGTTGTTAACAAGCTCATTCTTCTGAGGTTTGATGTCAACGTTTCCCTTTTACCAATTTGAATATAACATATTTTTAAAACGTGATTTCATCTGAGCCCTGTAGCAACCCAATTATAATAATGGAAATATTATAAACACATGAGTAACAAGTGTATTCAATTATTCTCCATGGCTATAAGAAGGCCATTTGACTCAGGAACAACCAGTGAAATATGTATTAATCCATCTATTAATCATTATTAATTCTAGGTAAATTTTTTATAAATACCAGAATAAATGACCTAGATTTCAGTGACTCTGCATTGATTTTATACTTTGGGTGCTTAAATTTGGGAAACAATGTATTCATTAACCTACTTGAAAAGTTCATGTGGATTTTCTTGAAGTGGATTCTCTGTTACGGAAACATTATGTAAAATTTCAGTGTCTCATTGTTTGCTTTATCATTTCGGGACTTGAATTTCACAGAAAAGTTTCCCAACATTTAATCTCTTTCTGTACAAGAAAATTAAAAGGCCTGGAACTCTTTCTGGCCCTGATTGCGGTTGGGATGGCCCAGCCTGACTCCATGCTCCTAACTCTTCCCCATAAAACAGAGTGGATTAATTCCAACTGTCTTTCCAGCTTGTTTTAAGTCTTAAACTACATCTGGGTGTTTTTCAAGAGAGATCTGTTAGACCCAGACTAAATCTCTGCGAGGAAGCATCTTGATAGTTAAACGGTGTCGAGGAATGTGGATCGTTCTTTACCTCGTGCCACAGCCCTGTTTACTTAGCGAGTGTCAACACACTTGCTACAGCCACTTAGTCCAGTTACACCCCATTTATCGCGCTAAAATATCTGCTCAAGGGCTTTTTTCCCAAGCGTGGATTTTACTCTGCCATGCAATTAACACCAGCCAAAGGGAAACACATCCCTGCGTCAGGGGACGCTGTCACGACAAAGCAGTTTTGCAAACCTCCCATTGCTCCCCGTTAAAACAGGACTATCGCTATCCCTCCTCTTAGCCCTTTGAGCAGGGGTGTGTCTGCAGAGACATTATTATTTCTATTTGATAATAAATTAATACAAACTTGTTTTAAAAGAGAATGCTCAAGATGGCCACAATTAATTGATTAATTAAGCCTATTCATGGATGAATAGTTTCCTCCACAAGGCAATGTAAGAAAATGATAGATGAGTGAAAGTCAGGGACAACTAGTACGCATCCCAGTGCTTCAATGTCTTACAACACGTTGCAAATGAAAACTTTGTGTTCAGAAATGCTGACACATTTCACTTGGATACTTTCAACATGTCTGAATTTTCTGGGCTTTTTGATTTCAAATTATACTGGTTCCTTAAATGTTACAGTGAAGAAAAAAGGTGGTGAGGTTAAGTGGAGGGGTTAAAAGCCCTGCTGTGAAACAGAACAACAATTTGAGGATGAAATAAAGCATTTTAGACAGACACAATCTTTTTTCCCTCACTTGGCCAAGTTTGCTGTGCTCAGCTTCGGTTTGCTTTCACCTGTACCCATCAGTCTTTACCTTCCTCTCAACTTCACTCAACCTGTGTTTTTTTTCCTTTGGCTCCTTTTTGCTCTGCAAATCCTTTTCACCTCCAGCTTTTTCCTTCATTGCTATTTTCTCATTCTTTTCTATTACCTTATTTTCTTCTTTGTCCTTGCACATCCCACCCACTTCACTGTATCTCCAGCCCTTTCCCGCTCAGCGCAACCTTTCATCCACAAACTGCTCCTAATAGCCTTGAGGGAGATGGAGCCCTTTGCCAAACTGGGGACAAACAGGCCTGCAACTTTCAGACACTTGTGCTGTGGCTGCGATCCATATTTTTCCATATTAGGAAAAATTTATTCACCAAAAAGGTGAAGAAACATTGGAAAAAGCTGCCCAGGGAAGTGGTGGAATCGCCATCCCTCAAGGTATTTAAAAGCCAGGCAGACGTGGCGCTGAGGGATGTGTTCTAGTGGTGGTTTTGTCAGTGTTAGGTTGATGGTTGGACTTGCTGATCTTAAAGGTCCATTCCAACCTAGATGATTCTGTGATTCTACCTGTTAAACACCCAGGAAGCACTTCCTTCAGCCTGTAGTTTTGTGTGCAATTTCCCAAAGCTAAACTGGGAAATTCAGCTGAAATTTGTGATCCCTGCAAGCCACAACCATTCAATTGGTCCTTTTGTGAAGTTCACCTTTGAGGTGTATTCTCAGCTTGAGCAGAAAGTGGAACCTCAGCCAAGGTTTTCTGCCAGCTCCTTAGCCAGCAAATTAATGAGATTAAAGTTATTCTGAAAACACCCTGAATTATGTGACCTAAAAGCAAAAGGAAAGCAATTATTTTTTTAGCAATATGCAAGGCTTTCAGATAAGTATTTTTTCAACTGCAGCATAGTGCTTGTGATGGCCCATCATGTTTTTGATGAGCTGTAAGAACTCTGTATGATTTAAAGCACCCTCAGGCCCACAGAGAAAAGTGTTAGAGATTTTGGGGTGTTAAAGAGAGAGAGGAAGAACTGGTTTATTTTCACTTTATAATTTCTAGTAGCAGCAAGCTCTTTGCAGGTTCTTGAGGCAGTTCATGTCCTGGAAAGATCATCAATGACATACTGTCATTTGTTGGTCGTGTTCATGTCCGACGGCCACGAGGAGATGAAGGGATGTTAAAAATCAATCTTCTGTGTTTCCTTCTATGAAGAAGAGCCCACTTATTTGTCCAGTTATTCAAAGAGCTGGTTGCAGTTGGAAACCACAGCAAGTGCCGATCTCTTCTCTCTCTGATGGGTTTGCAAGTCTCACTGGGTAAATACCATTCTCAGTAATTTCATTCTACTGCAGATTACTTCCCAAATTACGCTTTGTGGGTTAACACCAAATTAGAGTGGAAGTCACGTATTGCAATCAAAGACCTTGTGCACAAAGAAATTGTGCAAAACTTCCCCATTGTCGCTGCCATCCGAACCAGTGACAACCTGGTAGATGTTTCCTAGCTTCTTGTCACATAAGCCTTAGAAGAGCAAATCTGGGCAATGTAAGGAGTCTGCTAGTCCAGGGTAAAACCTAGTCTAGACAAACCAAAGTGTGTTACCAGGCTTAACTGGCTAATTCAGTTATTTTATTTATCCTGGCTTAGAAGCATCCTCAATAAAAACATTTAGGCTCTGCCCCCCAGCCAGAAACAAGTAGTTGTCTCCTCCTGTGACATGATTATAGTGCAGGTGTTGATGTGTGAAAGTGGAACGTGTTCAAGTAGATTGGTTAGAAATGGCCTGCTGATTCATTTATGAGGGAACATTTTGTGGATTTTGATTAAATATCTCTTGGAAAACAGAAAACAGAGTGCAACGTTCCAATACTTCCTCTCTGACCTTTCCAGCAGATAACATTTTCATTCTTCATTTCCAAATTACTTTTACTCTTATTTTCTCCCTCCCTCTGACTGCATATTCTGTTAAATCACATAGAATGAAATTAAAAAGTAAAAATCAGAGGAGTACATTTCTGCTTTAGTTAAACAAAATGTTTTGATTAACCCAAGTTTTTGGCCTCAAAAGATCACAGAGAGAGGGAAAACCAGTCACAGAATATGATTTATATTCTCACAGCAGACAAAGAGGTGGCAAGAGACCTATTTTACTGTGGGATGTGTACCCCTACCAGTGTGATCATTCTAGGACACCCTTCCAATATTCCTAGAAATAGTCAGATAGAAGTAACATTTTTCAGAGAGCAGGAATCATTTTCACAGGTTCCCTCACACAAAAGTGTCCAATTCTGTTTTAATCTGATCTTGACATAAGATGGGAAAACTTCTGAAATAGGGTTTAAGCAGCTGTTTAAATGTTGAATATTCAGATATTTGCAAAGGCATCATTGTACAAAACACCAGAAAGGTATCAGCAAAATCTGGAGGTACAATTACCAATTAATGTCTTACTAGACACCCCGGATATATAATTAGCAACCAGTTCTTGAAATACTTCCCTTCTGGTATGATCATCCTCTGCAGTTTCCCAGATGACACAGATGTTTTGCCCAGCCCTGTCCAGTTTAGAGAGCAGGTGATCACACTGAGGACCTGACCCTAAAATTTCAGTGTTCTGGCACCCACAGGGACCTAGACTTTTAAATAACCAGCAGGAACTTGATTTAATTACTTTCTGCCTGCAAAATGTTCCCCATTGGAATGAAGGAATGAGAAGGCTACAGCACAGCGATGGACTATCCAAGCTAGCTTTAAAAACACTTACTTATGGGACAAACTAAATAATACATATTTATATCTATGTATACAGAATCACAGAATGATAGGGGCTGGAAGGGACTCCAATCAGGAGATCATCCAGTCCAACCCCCCTGCCAAAGCAGGTCCACCTAGAGCAGGTTGCACTGGATGGCATCCAGGAGGGTTTTGAATGTCTCCAGAGACAGACACTCCACCAACTCTCTGGGCAGCCTGTTCCAGGGCTCCCTCCTCACAGCCTACGCTCCTTCTGCGTTATCACGGTTAGAACCAGCTGCTGATATCCAACCCAGTTTTTCCAAGGTAAGCCAACAGTGCCTTTGTTGTATCACAGATGATAATATTGATGTGTTTAGTATCTGATCGGACTTTAGCATGATGGACTCCTTGATCTGTGATTTGCAGATTCTCCTGTACCTACTTGGAAAATCAATAATGGATAGTAGTCTGTAGGACGTAATAAGCCAGGAAGTTTCCTGGTGATGTCCTTTACCCGGGCTCCAGGGAGACAACAGACCTCCCTCTGTGGAGGGTCCACCTGGCATACTGGGCCTTCCGAACCCCTTAGGAAGGAGTCACCCACAACTATAATTCTCCTTTTTCCCCTTGTGGGTGTGCTGGTGATCCGAGGTGTACGTTTTTTTGACTGGCGTGTTTGTGATGTAGGTTGCTCATCAACTACATTCTCACTCAACTGGCCTTCCTCAACCAGAGCCTCATATCTGTTCTTGAGAGGAACTGGGAATGGTGCGGTGGGCGAGGGGGGAGTTCCTTTGCTGCCCCGGCCATGAACTTGTCTCCATTCATTGTTATTATCTAGGCTTCCATCTTTAGCCTGACTGGGGCTGGGTACAGGATCCTCTTCCTCTCGTGGAGCCTCTCCCTGTTTCTTTTTCCCTAATTTCCTTCCCACATTCCCTAATGCCCCTCAGTCTTTCCACTTCCTCTTTAAGCTCAGCCACCAGTATGCAGTATGCACTGCCTTATTTTACAGGAATTACAAGGCACTTTCATGGTAGACCCTTGTACAGGGAGGGTCAGAGAGAGACATCTGTCTCTCGGACTCCCCACAAAGAACCACGGGGTACTTCATACTCAGAGTACAATTTCCCCGAATGCAAACCATCCCCTGCACATCTTGCAGCACTCACAACATGACAAAACTCTTGCCACCTTTTTAAGAAGCAGACGCTTGGGAAGTTGTGAAAAACTAAATTCCTGTAGCTTGCTGTTCCCCATCACTCTGCAAATACATTACCACGACGTGAGTCACAGCAGCCTCAGCGCTCACCACACCAAGCACCATGTTCGCTTCTGCTTTTTATGTCGGTTCTGTCACTTCTGACTTACACTGATAAGTCAAAGAGGAAGTCAAAGACAATCTAATCACACTGCTTCTGTCTAGAAAAGCAGCCACGTTGGTCTGGACACCAACAGGGTTCCAAGCACAGGAACACACACACTATCTGTGTGTACCTGGGGGTAAGAATCATAAAATGATAGAATCATAGACTCATAGAATAGTTCACGTTAGAAGGGACCTTAAAGATCATCAAGTTCCAAGCCCCCTACCATGGACGGGGAGACCTCCCACTAGACCAGGTTGCTCAAAGCCCCATCCAACCTGGCCTTGAACACCTCCAGGGATGGGGCATCCACAGCTTCTCTGGGCAACCTGGGCCAGGGTCTCACCACCTTCACAGCAAAGCATTTCTTCCTAATATCTCATCTAAATCTCCCCTCTTTCAGTTCAAAACTGTTGCCTCTCATCCCATGGCTCCACTCCCTGATCAAGAGTCCTCCCCAGCTTTCCTGGAGCCCCTTTAGGTACTGGAAGGGGGTCTAAGATTTCCCCAGAGCCTTCTCTTCTCCAGGCTTAACACCCCCAACTCTCTCAGCCTGTCCTCACAGCAGAGGGGCTCCAGCCCTCGGATCATCTTCTTGGCCTTCCTCTGGACTCACTCCAACAGATCCATGTCCTTCTTGTGCTGAGGACTCCAAAGCTGGAAGCAGAACTGCAAGGAGGTCTCAGAAGAGCAGAGCAGAGGAGCAGAATCACCTCCCACAACCTCCTGTCCATTGCTTCAAAATGCACATGTGGATGGGTCCTGTGCCACAGTCTGTAAACCCCTGCGAGCTCCACTTTGTCCCACCTACCTTTAAACACTTAACTGAGTCATTGAATAAATTTAAAGCTTATTCAAGTAAAGGAAAACCAGCAAACTAAAGATCAAGGTCACCTCCACAGGTGCTTTCCTTCTTCCCTTTACCTGCAAATATAGCCTGGGTAACCGAATCCTAATTTAATTAATCACCAATAGCTAATTCTTAATTTAAGCACTCAGGTGGTGTGAACTTAGGCCTGAAGCACAAAAGTGAATTTGCTGGGTAATTCTTATTCACTAAAGCCTCGGTTTTTAAGTTAGGAGTTCTTTGAAATCGCATCCAGAGGAGACAAACCGAACTAAATCTAAATATACTCTCCCCTTTTCACAGAGGCAGCAAAAGACAGACCCACTTGCCCGCAGTTATGCACTTGGCAAAGGTGAGAATCAAACCCAGGTCTCTTGCTCTGTCTCACTTAACAGCATGAAAGGATCCAAGCCCAGCAGATTTCCATCAAGCTCAACTTTTCTGAAGGTACAAGAGAAGAAGTTTGCCAGCTCCATAGTTTTAAGCTTTGTGACAGATATGGGGATAATAATATTACTTAAAATACTATTATAGTACTTAGTGGGAATTATTTGGCTGATATAATTAGGAAAGACAACATGTCATTATGCCATCTCCATGATGTACAAACAGTAACAGCATCTACTGTAAATTACTATGGCAATAGCAATTAGCTATAGTTCTAATCTAACTTATTGTAATGAGCCATGAAAGGAAACACAGGGCTCAATAAGAAACAGCAGCTGTTGAATCCTGGGTAGATCCCATTTGTGGTCTTGGTATAATTCAGTATCCGAGGCTTAAGGTTTACAGGGTGTCAGAACAGACACAGGAATTTGAATATAGATGTCAATCAGGAACCATAAATGGTAATGGGACAGTCTTCCAGGATATAGAAATATTGGATTCAGCTTCTTTCAGCTTGGTCTCCTGTTGTCAGCAAGTTGACATGCCAGGAATTTGAATCCAATACTTGTTTTGTGCAGAGAAAGTCCTTCTGCACTCCCATGCTAAGATGAACCCAGCGAGTTACCCTTTGCCTCACCTGCTCCTGCTGTGGAAAGCAATATTGTGGTCCATTAGACAGTGTTATTTATTCGTATTTCTTTGATATTAACTTTCCACGTGCATGAAACTGGCTTACCCCGGACAGTGTGGCTTTCTTGTGTTCAAAGCAGGGATAGATGCAGGTGTAGACAGTAGAGATGTGCACGATCTCTATCCAGCTGCTTGCTGCAGAGCATGAGGGCACCAGGATATGTGGCTAGGGGAGCTACAGCTCCCTAAATTCCCTCTGCTCCCAAAGAGTTTCCACTTGCAAGAGATGTAAATGGTAGGATAGGTCAAGCTTTTCTGCTTGCCTGGTTTCCACCTGGCTCTTCCCCTGTCTCTTGGGAAGAAATTCTTTACCGTGGGGGTGGTGAGACACTGGCCCAGGTTTCCCAGAGAGGCTGTTGACGTGGATCCCTGGAGGTGTTCAGGGCCAGGCTGGATGGGGCTTTGAGCAACTTGGACTAGTGGTAGGTGTCCCTGCCTATGGCAGGGGGATTGGAACTGGATGGTCTTTAACATCCCTTCCAACCCAAACCATTCTATGCATGGCATGTTTCTCAGCAAGCCAGGCTTCTCCACAAAGGGCAGTGCTCCTCAGAAATACCTTTCTTCTGTCTTTCTTATTCCACTCACAATAAATTACAGGCCAATTATTGCTAGCTGATAATATATATCAATAGGAAATGAAATGTGTATCTCTTTGCCAGGGCAATGACAGCGGAAAAAAAAAGGAGACAAATGTACAGTTAACTCCTTTGAACTTCTTTTCATAGGTAGCTGAGTGCATTTTGCTAATTTAATCTAGTCTTAAGTACTGACTGTATTTTATAGAGATGTATTTTATGGCTGGTATTATTCATACTGTGAGATATATATTGAGCTTTTGGATGCGAAGAGACCCACATCCACCACACTGCATTTTTATTGCTAAATTTAAATTTTCAATATAAAGAAAAATTGATTTAAGGATCATTCTATAAAGACAAATATATGTTCAATAATATACATGAATATATATTTAATAATATGTTGATATATAGAGAAATATAGAAAGATAGACACACATGGTATCTTTCTGTTTTGATGGTTGCTGGAGTGTGACAGAATAGCTGACAGAAAATTTGCAGAGAGATCTTAATTATTATCTGGAGGAGACATTTCTAGACTGAAATCCCTGATGGTCTCGTATCTTCTCTGTGGCTGGGGGCGAAGGAGGGCAGTGAGCTGTTAATAGAGCAAATCCTTGGCTTCCTGCTGGGAACGTGCTGTTTGGTCAACAGTGCATTGCATCTAATGCATTGGGAAATTATCACCTTAGGCACTAAAGATACCAGGGGGCCTTGGAGAATTGCTCTCCTATCTGAATACCGTAAAAAATTTAGAACCAGCTCTTAGAAGGCAGCGACAACTTTGGTGAATACAGCCACATCACTATTTTTGCAGGTATTGGACTTATACATGGATTTTTAAAAGTTAAACCTGATCCAATTTAATTTTCTTGGCCCATTTTTTAGCCAAGGGAAAAAGACCAGCACCTTCAGGAGATGAGTTCCTTTTCTCTGTTTAAGACATTGATTCATCCCCACTGCCTCTGATATTGGCCTTAGGGAGAGAGTTAGTCATCTCCTAAAGATAATTACATCTTGCCATTGATGAATAAAGACAAATAGATGATGATTTTGACCACACACCTGACATTTGTATGACCACAGCTGGACAAGATAAATCCTATTGCTGAGACCGAGGAGCTGTTATACAATAAGATGTAAAAGTACACATAAGAGAAATCTGATATCCATGAATACAGGCCCTTAACATTAAATTTTAGTTAGGTGGATCAAAGACCTTCCAGATTGTGTGAAATTTTGCAATTTGAAAGTGATTTGCAGTCCAAGATTAAGAGGGAATACAGGATGAACAGAAGGAACTGAAATTTAAACATTCCATAAAATGAAAACTAAAATTAAAAATTAGGCTAACAAAAAAAAAAATTGGTTGAATACCAATACTTTCTCCATTTTATTTCTTAAAGCCACTGAAAATAACCATTGGCTTGTCTTGGGGAAAAAAAAAAAAAGTGATACCAAAATCCAATTGCAGCAGCTCAAAAAAAACTTGTTGGCAGTATTATCAAAATACTGTCTTTGAGGGAGGAGGAGAACTGTTTCTGCACACACATTTTTTGGTAAAACTGACACCTTTTTGTGAGTTATGCCAGGATTTAAAAAAATGTTCCATCAAAACTTTCCTGAGCAGATGTGGGGGACCAGCTGTAGCAAAGAGAGGGGCTGGTGGTATATATGGTCCTCTTCTGGCGAGGGAGGAGATAAGTGTAAATAATTCCTTTTCTTCCCAGAAAATGCCCAGGGATTACAGGCAACTCTGCTTTTGATTCTCATCCCAACTCTCTTCCCAATACAGATGCTCTCTCATCCCACAGAATCACAGAATCACATGGGGTTGGAAGGGACCTCTGGAGATCATCTAGTCCAACCCCCCTGCCAAAGCAGGT
>JAOXJK010000012.1:158064582-158123110 GCA_025774025.1 Xenus cinereus
GTGGGTTTGGAATGTCTCCAGAGAAGGAGACTCCACCACCTCCCTGGGCAGCCTCTGCCAGGGCTCTGCCATCCTCAAAGGGAAGAAGTCCCTCCTCAGGTTTAGGTGGAACTTCTTACATTCAAGTTTGTGCCCATTTCCTCTTCTCCTGTCCCTGGGCACCACTGAAAAAAGACCGACCCCATCCTCTTGACATCCATCCCCTTTCCACCTGGGGGACCTCTCCTTTTCCCGTTAGTCCCTTTTCCCAACAGCCACCGGGTTTCATCCTGTGCCTTTCTTGGAGCCGAGCCATAGTCCCTCAGGTGCTCTTTGGAGGTTGACTCTGAGTTCCCAGAGGGCATGACACCCTCTTGGTTTCCCCAGCTGAGTTGGAGCTGCAGTTTCCACCAGTGCCACTGCTTTCGTTAAGACCGAGAGCTCATTTTCGACGCGACACAGCCATCAGCTGGCTGGATTTAAAATGACAGCAGGGCTCATACTCCAGTCCCAGGCATCCCAGCTTCACCAGTTTGGATTTTTATCTGGTGAATAGGATGTCACCTGAAGGAGCTTTGTCTTGTGTACTCCTAAAGTGATGCGCTCTGCTCAGCAAAGGTGAAGCTATGCCAGGGCTATTGTGGAAATAGTTTCTGCAGGTTTTAAGCACACAGGGTTAATGCACTTACATGGGAAAATTGTTTGCTTACTGTACAGCTTGTTTCCAATCCAGCACTGGAAAGCCTGGAAATACAGAACTTTTTTCTAATGAAGAAATGTAATATCTGCTATTCCCCATGCTCCTCATGCTTGAGCCACTTCATGGGGACTTCTCATGCAACCCTTCCCCATGGACCGCAGCTCTTCATGAAGGACAAGATAGCCTTCATCACAGGAACCAAGAATTTGGATAGACCCTCCAGTCCTGCTTCAGTAAAGACTCACAGCTGAAAATTGTCTGGGCATAACAGAGCAGAACAGCCTGGATGCCATTCGTTCTGGGGAAGCAGAAGGGAAAGGCACCTCTGAACGGAGGATACCTTGCCCAGCTTTAAGCAGCAGCCTGCTGTGTATATAAATCACAGAGTAACATGGCTCAGCCCATACCAACAGCTTGAAGGCACATGCATGAGATGGTTTTGAAGAGCCCATGTGAAAAACAACGATATTCCTTCCTGTATCTAGAAGCAGTGCCTAGATGGTAATCAACTTTTGTTATTATTTATTTGCTGTGAGACTCCCATGACTTAGAGAAGAGAAGAAAAAAATCATATACTTTAGTAATTGAAAAGAGAAGAAAGGATGGGCGAAGACAAAAATCCTTGCAGATCAAAGTGTTTCTTTTTCTAACACTTTGATCTGCAAGCATTTTTGTCTTCACCCATCCTTTCTTCTCTTTTCTAAGCCAAGCCATTGTCTGTTCATCCATCATGGCACTGTCATGGATCCTAAAAAGGACATGGACCTGTTGGAGTGAGTCTAGAGGAGAGCCACAAAGTTGATCAGAGGGCTGGAGAACATCCCCTGTGAGGACAGGCTGAGAG
The DNA here is from genome assembly GCA_025774025.1 of Xenus cinereus. Taxonomy (NCBI): domain Eukaryota; kingdom Metazoa; phylum Chordata; class Aves; order Charadriiformes; family Scolopacidae; genus Xenus; species Xenus cinereus. The sequence continues at coordinate 158,066,106 of JAOXJK010000012.1, forward strand.
AGTTGGGGTTGTTCAGCCTGGAGAATGACATATATCTCTAGCTGCAGGACCATTGTCACCATCTTTAGCTACTTCATGAGCAAAGTGGGTTATGAGACGGTGTTTAATCCTGCAAAGGCTTTGCATAAAGTAGCAATCTGCAAAGCACAAAACAAATGGATGCCATCACGTGCCTCTGGTGATTTAATCTCAAACCATAATATGGAATTTTCTTTTTTTCCCCTTCTTTTCCAGGACTTTCTCCTCAGCTCAGGTAGCTGCTTCTTTGAACGTGTCCAGCATCAGCATGCATCGGAGCCCAGATTTTCAACAGGTTTCATGCCTATTCAGACATCACATTATTCAGAAGCTTTTTCTTCCCTCCTTTTTTCCCTCTTCCCCTTTCAGTCCTATGCATTCAACTCACTAGAGGCTTCTGACCTCTCAAGCTGCTATTGAGCTACTTGTTCTTTTATCCATACAGTGTCGTTTCTTACCAATCTAAATTCAAGCCTATCATTATGCAAAAAGAGAAAGATCTTCAATACTCATGGTCAAGGTTAGCTCTGAGAAAAAAAAAAAACCAACAAATACACCCCTATGCAATTTGCACCTTGGTGTGTGGTTTCCATATGTCATACTTTCCAATTTTGTATGAAGAACTTTATTGTTTAATAGAGCAAACACGTACATAGAATGAAAGAGAATATATATATTATCAACATAAATTTATGCAGGCCAAAGTATTGGCCTAAATTAAATGACGATACTTCCCATTCTGAATTCATTCAGCCTAGACAAACAAAATACCGATATATGAAGAAAAAACCTTGTAAGATTGATAAAGACGGCAGAATGATGACTTTAAAGTGGATTTTCCTACTTTAAATGCATAGGTTACATTTTCTTTATGCAGTCTTTAAATAATTCATTAGTCCCCAAGACAGTTTTATTAAGTCTGTGAGTACTGCTATAGAATCCCAAGTAGCTATAACTCGTCTGAAGCTTATGGGACCAGTCAGTTGGAATGCTAAAACATACTTAAAATGAAATAGTCATATATTTGTGCTGGGAGATTTTATTTTGTCAAACTATAGTTGCTTTTTTATTCTCTGAGATCCTGGATAGCAGATCATGAGCAATCTATAGGGCTGATCAGCAGGGATCAATCAAAAGTCAGTAGCTTTTATCACTTCTTTTCTACCCAGCTGAGCAGCAGGTGTCACTCACCGGGAAAGCATGGGTTGGTTTTGGCAGACCAGCAAGCTTTTAATTTGTATTTTTTCTTTTTTGTAGCTAGGAAAACACAGGAGGCCCATCAAAAGAAGACAACTCTTAATAGGATATGTAGCCTTCTAGTTGGAGGTTGGTTGCTTAAACTCAGAGGTGCTTCTGAATGAAAGTACAATGACCAACACAATATGCGCTGCAGCTTGGAGTCAAGACTTAAGTGTTTTTTCAATAATTGCATCACCTCAGCAAGCCACACAACTTCCTTTTAGTTTTTGATCACTGCATGTTGTATACTTTTTATTTCTAAATTTCCCTCAGAAAGAAAGAGATCTTTTATATACCTTGTACAGTAACCAACACAAGAGGACACTTGCATTCATGGGGCTTCAAGTTTCTACAACAGTAAGATGCACAATCCAATTTTATACAGAGAATAAGATCAATTCTCAACATTGAAATCATGAACCCAGCAGCAGACTGGGATCCAGACCTGAAAAAGATACAAAAGGAAACCATTATGTATTTACAGGACACCCAGTAACTTCAGCACAGACTGTTTCTGCCTAACTTCAGCTATTCCAAAAGTTATGCAACATTTAAGCAATGAAATGCTTATCTGTCTTCACTGTCTATCAATGTATTCTAAGTTTAACTGGGACACCAGTCTTTTAAATGTTCAAAATTAAATGAGGAACCTCATGTGCAACACTAATATATGTACCTATAAAATACCATTTGTGAGACAACAACAAGTTCCCCCAGCAGAGCACGCAACTGCATCTACCCAGATAGTCCCTGTCTCTTTCAGAGGAGCATCCTCCGCAAAGCCCACTTAGTATTAGACTCAGTTCCACCCCTCCCAAAAACCTATCGCATTCCAGACCAGTTATCTTCCTTGACTGACACTATCAGACATGGGAATAAGTGACTTAAATTCACGTTCCCCCTAAGAGTAGAAATCAGTATGAAGCTGTGCACAAAGCGAGTTCTGCCACTGCATACCTTGACCTCTGCCTGAGCAGAGGGCAAACACCCTCTGGGGTGGAGAGCTCAGCACTTCACCATAAATCTTATATTCACTTTGCCAATTGAAATAGATAAAAAGAGACTTCCAAACTGGGGAGCAATTCTGATCTTCATATCACTTTAGATGCCTATTGTCTCATTCCTTGGCTGTCTTTAAAGTCTGCAGAGAAAAATAGACAATTATACAGTACGGTTCACCTGGTCTTTTCTAGAACCTCTGTTAGGAACAGACAATTTATATTCTAAAGGCTGTTGACCCTACTAATTTGCTCCTACCACAATTTTCAATGAAACAGATACCCTCATTTACCAGGGAAAACCTCAGTTTTGCTTAATAATTCCACTTTGCCAAAAATAATACTCCAACATGAAAAAGTCTGACAGAAGCAGCCAGACTGGGTAGGCTATATCACAAGAAAAAAATTACAATAATAGTAATAATTTTTTAAATTGTTATAATGATGGCTGCAAGCCACCATTTCAGGATCGCAGACAGGCTAGAGGAACTCTGCAACTCGAATAAAGTGTCTGCAAAGATGGTGAAAGTAGAATTGCAGAATCTGCTGTTGTGTGATTTATTAGCTGTACTCCATTTGTATATTAAAAAACTAAGAAAGTGGTTAATATCCACTGCTAGAAATAGTTAAGAAGAGACTTGAGGGGGGGACTTCAGCTGCAGATTAAGGTATAGATGCATTGATATGTCCATGGTCACTAAGTACCCAAGCTGCCATTACTGTCACTGATGGGTGAACTCAGTGGTGTTTAGGGAGTAGTTCAGCCAAACCTAAACTGTGTTGTGCAATAGAGTTGCCAAAACATAAGCATTTAATGTCACTTGAGCCCCCAGTTCCCACTTCAGAAGGACAATGTCTCCCACAGGAGATACTGCCAGTCACAGGAAAACAACTTGATACCAAGCTGCCAAACTGTACATCAAATGGCACTAAATGCCTGTATGTGGGCAACCGAGTTGTAGCTGTTGAATGAATTCCTCACTGGGATGCACGGCATGTGTCTGTTAGACGTTCACTATCTATAACGGAAGCTTAGACACAAAATCCAAATGTAGACACCAGTATTGGGCACAAAAACTTTGAAGCCTTTGTTTCAAACAGATTGTTCCTCTGAATTTTCTAATAAAATTTTATTTTTTCTAATAAAGAGAAATGCTGTTACATGCTGCAAATGCCCTTTCTCTGTGCATCAACATATGAAAATTTTCTGGATGCAAAAGTTAAAATGAACATCCAAACGCCAGAAGTTATTCCTATGTGGAATTAGTATTGATTCATCCACAAAAAATATAATTCAGGTCTTCAAATCCTCCTCTCTCCACTGACTTCATCAGGAATGTGTTTGCTAACAACTTTCTTAGTGCATTGTTAGCTCACATCACCTACCCTTTGAATCGTTCCACTGATCCACTTCCTTCATACTTTCATGTTTAAAATGTCCGAATACTCTTCCCCAAGCCCTTTGTGCAGCTTATCCTAAACCTTCATCTTGGGTTATTATTATTTTTTCCTATAATTCCTTTCTTCTCCCCAAAATGCCATCCCCACCTGTATGCTTCATTCTACTATGTCTTCTCCAGTGTGGCACAAAAGAAGCATCTGCTGATATGGCTACACTTTTCTTCGGCTCCAATTCTCTACATCCTCACCATCTCAGGTCCCTATTTATATACCGAGTTTTTCCTTGGTGTTATATCAAATGTCTTTTCAACTCCTCTGTAGCAGGAGAAGAGACCATCAGAAGGAGAACAAAATAAAAAAAGGACAAAAAATGTTTCTTCTGAATCCCAAGGTACTTCTTGTCCTCCAATCTGAGTCTCACTCCCCTTTGGAAAGAACAAATTTATTCACCTTTTCGATTTTCTCAGCTGGATCAAGGAACAGTGAAGCTGCTTGTGGTATTGAAGTCAATGTCATTTTCAAATTATAAACATCTTTGTGTTGTTGCTGCCTGGCACAAGCCAAGATGGATTGCTGATGTAGAACAACAGTCTTAATTTTTTTCCTTTTTTTGCCGGTTAAATGAATAATTTTATTTTGCTTGGGGTGCCTTAATGACGATAACTACTACTTTTGGTTAGTAGTCTTCCTTTGGGACACTGGTAATCTGAAGGGAGGAAATAATACTATGACATACTGCAAAGCAAAACCAATCCCTCACTAGACTCCTAAAAAGCTTTATTGTGCCAGGATAGGTTATTCCAAAGACCTGAAGTCATGCCATGAAACATATCTCCTTCTGCACTAACAAACGCAGCTTTTATTGGTAAATCATTGACGATCATTATTTATTCTTAGCTGGAACTCTGATGCAATATAGATGCTAACTTGTTATCGGATCGTATTTCTTTGGAATTTTATTTGCTTGCTCCTTACAGATGGTTTGTTACTATTTTGAAACATGATTTTCAGCCTGTTGAATTTTTGCATTTTCCAGTTGTTTTGCTTGGTTGAGTGGGGTTTTCAAGCCTAGCGGATCACCATGGTGAAATACAGAGTAAGAATACTTAAAGCAGTGCTGAAAGAGGTAGTGAGAATGCCTCACCGCAGTGCTCCACTAGCCAGCTGTCTCATGCTAAAATGAATATCCTTCTCAATATAGCTGGCTTAATTTGCTCAGATCTGGCTTCATTACCTTGGACACAATACACTACATCCGACTTCTTTGCTGTTGAGTTTTTTGTACAATTGTCATCCATTCCAGGATAAGAAACAATGTCCTGTGAATTAGGAGCCCAGACCTATCAGATCAGAAATCTTTGGCTAGCCAGAGTGATAAATGATGTTCCTTGGTGTCAGATCAATGGACACTTAAACAGCATTCTGCCCTATTCTTTGTTTGTTTGCCTTTGGAGGTAGTCTTTTTACGTTTTTCCAAGGAAAAAGAATAAGAAAAAAGTCACAGTTTCATAAACACACTTTTGGAATCCATTTCATTAGTGCATTTCTGGTGGAAAAGATAATATAATTCATGCAAACTTCTTCATGCCTGCTTTCCAATGCCATTCATACTCCATTCCATCTCTCCAAGCTTTAGGGAACTGGGCTTTTTCCTCCAACTTCCAGACAAATAAGAGCAGTAGATCCTGAGTCCAGCTGCAAGAAAATCTGAGGCTCAGTAGCAAAAGCAAACAATTATAGAGCACACAATAAATTGTGGGTACATCTCACAACAGACTGATATCATCTTGACTCTTTTCCCAGGGTAAAAAAAGATGATTACTACCTTTGGAGATAGGTAGATTAAGCCTGTATTTAATATTAGAGGTAATCTTTTTAATTTCTTCCAAACTTTTTCCCATCAAAATGACAGTTTATTTAGACAGCAAAAGAAATTACTTCTCTTTTCCCCTTGAAAAGAAATAGGAAGTAAAATAAGTAATTTTTCCCCAAATTGCCTGCTAATCATTTTTGGTTTAATTTTCTATTACTCCTGAAGAATCATCAAGGTTTGGAAAAAAGGCTTATTTTTCATCTTGTTTTATTCCTTTCCCTGAAAATACAGCACATTTTCTAATGCACTAGCTCATTTACTGTCTCACCTGCAAATCAGTGTTTAAGGAGTGTTGCAGCAGTCTTGATATGAGATAGTCCTGAATTATGAAACAAAGACTTAACTGCATATAGATGGACACATCTGCAGTCAAAGGAAAGAAGTGACATTAAGCTATATGGATTTTTGCCTGGTTGGGAGGCAACACCATTGTCATTTAACCCATCTCCACTGATTTCTCCATTTTTTCCTGGGCAAAGCATGCAAAATACCATTTATGTATGTTGTAATACAATTTTTACCCAGGCTGTGGTACATCCAGAAAAAAATTATGGCCTTAAATCCCCTGACTATCTACTTCCAGCAACTTCATTTTTCTCTGACATCATTCAACTGAATCCACGCTCTTCTCCAAAATTTCTCACTTGTCCCTGGCATACGTTTGTGGAATCAACGAATGATTCATATTCCAGGCTGTAATTTCCTGTTGATTTTTAGTGACTCATTTATATGCTGGTTCAGCACCACTTAAAAACAGGCTGAAATGGACTTATATTTGTTCAATATTGGTTTGCAGTTCATTTTCCATAAAACATTAAAAGGAGAAATGAATCATCCTATCCGCATTGAATTAGCTGTATTGGTTGGAAGGGATCAGAGAAAGTATAGTGGGTATTTGGATGGACCACTCGGTGGAAAAGGAATTGGGTGGATGGCCATACTCAAAGAGTTATGATCAATGGTTCGATGTCCAAATGGCAACCAGTGCCGAGTGGCGTTCCTCAGGGGTCAGTACTGTTCACCATCTTTGTTGAGGCAATCCCAAGTACGTTGGGATTATAACATTATTTCTGCAGCTCATCTTGAGATTCGAATCATTAGAATTTGAAAGGCACACAGGTATCCCTCAGTGTAAGATGCCTGGTGGTTTCAAGCGTCTTGCACTGCAAGTGCTTCCTGGTTCATCACTGTGGCTTCACAAACTGTGTCTTTGTGCTTGGTAGATATATGCCGTCCTTTAAAATAGCCTCATCAATAATATTGTTGTCCCATCCATCATGAAAATGCAGTCAGCTGAATGGAGCAGCGCCCAGGTGATGGTTGTTTTAACTCACAGATCGATATTTCACATCCATTAAGGTGAAGAAATGACCATGAACGTTTCTACCAGAAGGCATCGTGAGGTGATCTACACAGGTAGGGTGTTATTAACTTGCACTGCAATTAAAACAACTGAGATGGCCATTATTAGTTCTCCCCCAGTGCTACAAAGTAGAAAAAGCCTCATAATTTGTCGCCATTATGAACACATTTAACACAAACAGGACAATTTACCACCATGTCCAGCCCTGGCTGCCGCAGTTCCAGTAATTCTACAAAGCCCCTATTTCCCTCCTACAGTTTTGCCTCCTTCAAATATTTTTACATCCTCTTTAGCACTCAGGCTTTGTCGTTGCACTCATCCAAGCAGCTCCCACCCACCTCCCTGGAGCTGGATCCAATCTTAGAGGGCCCCCAGAGAAAAGACAAAATTCTATGCAGCTGGTACTTACGTCAATGAGATGCGTGTCCCCGTAAGTAAGGGTAGAATAAAGAATTAGGCTGAGATTCACTTTGCACATAACTGATGGAGTATTTTCCAAGGTATAAGGTGCTATATAAAGACCAGCCCTTTCATTGTGTTTCAGCTTTCTTTATAAGCAGATGAGAAAAAAGGATGCAATAGCAACACCCAAAACAAAAAACAAAAAACGTCAATAATCTCTGGACCACTTTTCCCCACTTCTTACTTCTTTCTGTTTTACGAAAGAGAGCTTAATACATAGAACAGAAAAGAAAATACCAGCGTAACAGTCATAAGCGCAAGTCTGTTTATTTTTCACTGTGAATTACTGGGCTTTGTGTAAATCAATATATTGTTCCCTAGGCACTTCAGTACACAGCAGAGTAGATTTTTTTGGAAAAAATAAAATATATCCATGCCTGCTACATAGTGCCATGCAAAACTGTTAACTCTGAGCTGAGGTTGTGTGTCAGCAAAAAGGCTTGATATCAACACAAAGGCAGACAACAAATGTTGTGGTGATCCCTCTGTGTGACAAAGGTTGCAATGACCAAGGCAGCAAAGGAACAACCTGACGCTGCTGAGTTGTACCTCATCATATATTTGGGTGAACAATGGAGACATTATCCCCAGCTGACTAGAAATGACCTGCTTGCTTCCCTGAACTTCACACTGAAAGGAAAACCTGCAGCCTATTTCTCTCCTTCCTTTCCCACGGGAAAATTTAAACTATTGAAACAGTGCTGGTTTATTTTCCACAGGAAACCTGCCCACTCAGCAGCCCATCAGGCCTTGTAAAAATATTTTAGCATGGATATAACCACCCCCTGTGTTAATGCTCTCCTTCAAGAAGTGGGTCTGTTTCCATCTTTGGATGGAAAAGCAGAGACTCTTTAAGGGTTAACACTCCTCTTTGTTGTTCGTTTTTGCTGGTGTTGGCTTATTCCATGAGCTTTTTGCTTTAATGAGCCCTCTTTAGCATTGCACTGAAACTGGAGATCTCTAGTCTCATTAGTTTGGCTAATTAACCATTCCTTTCTAACTGTCTGAAGTTCATCTAAGTACAGGAAACCTGGAGAAAATAACTAACAATTGCATTATCATGCAAACTCGTGGGTAGAAGCGAGCCAAGTTCCTGCGTAAAAATATGAGAACCTTTTAACTGTGTAGGCAGTACTGTATTCCACAGTGATTCAAGAATTGCATCCCTCTCCATTTCCTAAAACGGGAGATTTTCAAAAAGATGCATAGCAGCATGCTCAGAACTTGCATCAGCCTGTAGTTAGTGGCAAGATCTGATCCTGATGGGAGATTTTCCAAGACCATATTTCTGGCCATGCCTAGACGGGCACCACGTCGAGGGCAGAACATGACTGACCACCTCAGGTTTGGTGGCTGTCTCTGCTTCCATGCAGTATGAAATGGAGCTGGTGGGTTCATGTGATGTTGCTTTGCCCTAGGTGGACTGCCTGGGATCTGCTGCAAGAAGAGGTGTCTCCACTACAGCACATGCTGGATGCAGAATGGGAAAGGGGGTGCCAAAACAGTGATTCCCCTCTGAGGGACCAGGATGTAATGGTAAGGAGGAAACCAATAAGCCCCAGATTTCACTTGGGTGATGAAGGGATGCTCATTATAACAATCACTCCAGGCTTCCTTGTTGGTCTTGAAGAGCAATTCAGTGGAGTCAAAGCAGAGCTTAGGGTACAATGGTGCCATCACATCTGATGATATAACCATACCATCGCACAATCAAGTCATCGCATCCTAAGGCAGATTCTGAAATTTAGCCAGACGAACCATTTTTGTGCTCCACTGACTCCTCCCATTGACTATCCATGGACTACATAGGGATCTAGGGCACCCAGTTAAGATAAAGACACCCACCCTCCATGGTGTCTGTGGTCTACCCAGGGAATATGGGTCTCGTGTCCTTTCTCCAGTTCCTGGCACCCAGACCTCTCATCTAACTCACCTGAAAGTCCAGCTTGACATTTGCTAGTGAATCACACTCCTTCACACACCACAGCTTGCATGTTCAGCAAGAAAATAGTCAGGAATGGAATTTAGGAAGAAGATCAGACCATGATGGTCAGGAGCAGGGCTGTCAGACAATCGCACTGACCAGCAAATTCTTTGCACTCGACCAGTTCTTTCTGTCCCTCTTTCTATCCGTTTCCCTCCACTGCTTCTTCTGCCTGTCCCTTTGATCGTCTCCTTTCTCTGCCTTTGTTTCCTCCCAAATAAATAAATTCCCCAACTTCTTTTTGCCCTGCAGGTCCCAGTTTTTCTACATCCATACCTGAATTTAGTATTTCTGAAGCAGTTATTGCAGCACTGTTGGCCTTGCAAAACTCCTCTTCCCAAAAGGTCCCCAATGCTCTCTTTAATTAACGAGAATGTTTGGCTGTTTCTCGCATAACTCCTCCTTAAACATCTGTGAAATCTGTCCATTCCTCATGGTGCTATCTGTAGCCTTTGTCAGCTTCTCAGTCTGTTAATTTGTTATGTTCAGCAATTTCTCATGCCATATAGAGCAATTTTTCATGGTGTGTTCATTTAGCTAAACCTCAGGCCAAGGCCTCGTCACCTCCTTGCATACCTTAGCAGAAATTATTTCCTTTAAAAAAAAAAACCAAGACAGAAAAAAATGAAGCTTTAACAGCCAAACATTTGGGTTTTTTCTTTCCAGGTTTAATTACATTTGAGGAGGCTTTAGGAAGGTTGCCTTTAGAAATGCAAAATGTTTCAGAATCCTTGTGGCCTCCCATGTGAATGATTCTTCACCTACTATTTGCATAATTTCAGGCATTCTGAAGGGCATATTGTATAGATTTGTGTCCACAGGGGCTCCTTTTGCAGCATGATGCTAGATGCTTCTGTGGAGTCGGGGCTAAAGGATCTTTTTAAGCCCTCGTTGCCACTCTTTGCTGTAGATTCTCTATAAAAAGGTGAATCAACAAGAAATTACCCATTGTGTGCCAGGATGGGGATGATTTTAAAGGCAAGGAGAGCATAATAATATGAAAAAGAACAACGTGAGTCAGAGAAAAGCATAGTTCTAGCCCTGAGGTCACTCTCCTGTGCTTCTCTTGTTAGAGCTGGTGCCTGTGGGGCTGTGCTGGGAAGCTGGTAACTGCTCCCAATTACCCCAATAACTTCCATTGACTGGCTGCAGATCATGATTCCAAGAAAAAAAAGCTTCATATCCCATCTTTAAAAGAAGCCAGTAGTCTGCCAGTATTAACAGTGAGGTGTCAGCACAGCGATTAGTCCCTTAAAACTAAACATGTCCAAGGGAGGTGATTTGGGAGACCAAGACTAGCATGGAGACCTTACCCTGCTCACCATAGTCAATTACAGTCTTCTGCAACCCTGGGAAGCACAGGGCCTGTTTTGGTGACTTAACGCCACCGTTGCTCACTTCTCTGAGTTATAAGCCCAAAATGGAATAGCAAAGGGAAGTCATTGCATCCACCCCCAGCCATGCTTGATCTGCTCTGACATAGTTCTGACAAGCTCTGACATATCAGAAGGACTAAGGATCTTCTAGACCACAGCAAAGTCTCCCAAGGGTTGTAATGGCAGCCTCACTGCCTGGGAGGTTTGTGCCAGGATTTGCACTGAAGGAAACAAGACTCCAAAGTGTCATCTGGAGAATGAGTTAAAGAGAATTTGGGTTTTGCTCACCTCAAAGTGTGATTCACCACCGCTCTTAGATTAATGAGAAGGTATGGAGAAGAATGTTCACCTTTAACACTGCCTCAGGGCAGTTTAATATTTTCCAGTTAACAAGCCCCTAAATATTTTGCAACAAAAAGCAGCTGATATTTCCAGTAAAGTTTGGCCTCCTGGAGCTTTGTTTTCTGGGTTATCTTCAAATATCTTGTTTCAGAAAATTATATGGACAAACAGGCTAAAAGTCATTGCTTTTAGGTACCAAAGGAAGAGGCAGGTTCATAAAGGTATTTAAGTAATTTTAAAAGTTATTTAGGTGCCTAAGTAGTAATTAAAAAAAAAAAACAGTCTCAGAGAAACTGGACAACCATCTTTTAACTCAAATTATGGAGCTTCATATGGTTAAATCCAGGGACTTGATTCCTTTTGACATGATAACTTATGGCTCCTTTAGCTTTCACTCCATTAATACCAGGGTACTATCTGCAGTTTCACTGAATACTGTCATCTTTAAAAGACAAGGATTTTTATTTTATTATTATTATTATTATTTTCCCAAAACAGACCCGTAAGCCATATTTTTAGAAACATAGCTGAAGCCAGGCACACTGCCATAACAGAATACTCTCCTCTGTTTTCCACACGCCTTACGCTTTTTCAGGGGTCACAGCTTGCCTTGTGCACGCTGATGCTATTCTGTGATTGCATCACTGTGATCACATGTCGAGCTAAAGGGCCACCTCAACCTGGGATTCACTCCTCCAGGTTTTGCATCAGAATTGCCCCCCGCCTCCCCCCAACACTGAAATTATCGACACCCCTGTCATTCGTCAGGAATGTAGATTTATGCTTCATTTGTACACACTTCACTCTCTGCTGACAGATCTCTTTGGCTCCTAGGAGAAAGTCTTTACGAAAAATGTCAGTGATATCAAAATAAGCCATAGAGATTTACTCACATGTCATCACTAGAAAAGACATTCCTCCTCTGTCTTTTATTCCCTGCATTGCAGCAACAATCATTTTCATATTCACTTCCACTTAAACATTGATTTTCTAGTGACTGGGCTGTGGAGCATGTGTCTTGCACAGGAGAGTGAATAACAGGTAAGTACCTTCACTCGGGATGGCCAGAGCCTTTGTAGCTGATCTGTGTGTTAACTATTAAAAGACCAAACCTACTGGGGGCAAATTATGCCAGACCTCCAACACAGACCATGAAGAAGTCATCTGTACTACCAATTAGGTCTCTACTAGTAAAGAAAAAAAGCCAGAGCACAAAACAGTCTTGAAATTATACGTGATGATCATTCACACTGTTTAATGGTCCACGTGGTCTTCATCACGGTCTGGGGATAGCACAAACCAGGGACTCTTCCCAACAGGTACAATGACGAGTAGTCCCTCTTTCATAAGGATGGGGAAGAGAGGTCGCATCCGTGGACATGAGCCATGCTGCATCATTTGGATCTGAAGCCAGAAAATCATCCACAGCCCATTCTATTTACTGATACAAATGCAGCATATTGATAGGGCTGGAGTTTCTGCTGTCTCCAAGTCTGGTTTAGTTTCTGTTGATGAAGATCGTGTCCGTGGTGCCCATGGAAATGATCTTTCCTCTCTCTGCTGCAAGCAACCTTTATACATGACCCTCGGAACACACCACAGCACTTCCATTTCAAAATCCTAGAGGGACAATAAAAAAGAAAAAAACATAGAACTCCTTTGAATGCATAGAACAATTGTGGTTCTACAATAATGGGGACGGTACTGCAGAAAATTCCATAAATAATGCCTTTCAAGGTTTACTGCACATACCTCTAAAAGGAGAAAATAAAATTTAAATGATCATATTACAGATGTCGTACAAAGAATGACTTTTCCTGTCTAACGTTAATAGGCAAATAAGATATATTTATGTTCATACATCACTACCTTTGAACAGAATATATTATTATGCTAAGAAAGCAATAAAAATAACACAGCACACTTGGACTGGAAATCATCCATACCAAAAATTACATCCTATACCATGGTTCTTAAACACAAAAGCTAGAGAACTGTGGTAAACAGGAAAGGGTCAGAGTTAGGACTATTGCATTTAGGTTAATTCCACAGTTGTAATGTGACATCTGGCTTCCAAGAGACTCTGTTTATGGCAGTTCTTCACCCTTCAGAAATTATAATCTCTTGGATTGTCTTGGAGAGGTGGCTCAGTCTACCGTAAACTGAAATCAGCTGGTGAAATCCCACATCTACTGAAAATGAATGACAAAACAAGCTTAAAAAAGCAAGGTATTTGCCTTAATACCATTTAGACTTGTTAGCAGGATGGGAAGCCACAGTCTGAACTTGTTTCCTATGGAAATTGGGATGGAGGGCTGATTCCTGAAAGGTCTGAAATCTGGATCTAGGCAACTGCAGGTGTTAAAACCTGCACGTGTTTGGAAAGGACCATCTTGTGGCTGGTGCCCTTCTTACCACAACACAAAGCAGGGCAGGGAGTCAGGGGATGAATTCTGAAGCAAATCCACAGCATGGACCAAAAATGGATAAGGGGTAAGCCAGCTCCCAAGTGAAAGCAGGTCCAACATCAAAGAGTCTAATCCCTTTACAGACCTAGCAAGAAAAGGGCAGATAAGAAGAGGATTTGTTTAAAGAAAAACCCCTCAGAGTTCAACTGAGGATTCCCCAGCATCTGTACCTTAATGCCCACCCTTCCTTTCCAAAAAAGCTCCAATTCCTCCTGTACATTGCAAACTTTATGCTTTTTTCCTGCCATTAAAATTTTGCTAGGGCATCCAGAGGAGAAAGTCCCTCCTGGGCTGTTGGCATTTTAGGAGGAGGAGAGGCACAGATCCAGCAAACCAACTGGATGCCGTTTGCAAGTATGGTCATCTCCTGGGGTGCTCGATACTCGAGGCACATCTGGGAAGCACCGGTGTGATGAGGGCTGTCGCCAGGCTCTCTGCTCCAAGCAGCGCAGTATTAACAGCCTGCTGTCCGAGTAAACGGAAGAAACCCTGAATTAACCAAGGCTCTGGAGACACAACAGAGTCTGGAAACTCTCATCTGGTTGTCACTCAGTCTTTGAAAACAATGTGGTAATTCTGCACTGAGAAAGGTGTTAATTAAAACCAGAATGACTCCTGCTAAAGCCACAGTAAGGTACAAACAGATGAGAGCCTCTTCAAGGGCATTTGCTTGTCTCATTATTTACACAATTCATTGTCTTTAAAAGCCACTCTGATAGCTTGTTGGGTTTTTTCCTCCACATAATTTCTGTCAAAAGAGAATTCATGAAGTGGAGCTCCCAAATAAAACACTTCCTGCTGACAAGCCTATTCTGAGGTTGGCTGTGGATAGGACTTTCACCTTCCCAGCCTCTGTGGACAGAGAGGAACGCTGTTGTGTGTTTGCTGTGTCAGGGGACACCTCCCAGGTCATGGGTTACAAGAAATCTAGCCTTGGGAAAGCTGAGGTTCTTTCTAATTCTCTGCTCTTGAGCTGCTGCAAAAAGAGGGTCTAGAAAAACTGAAGGATTTAAGAGGAATGTAACTCCACTCCTAGCAAAAAGAAAGAGAGAGAGGGGGAAAAAACGATTGCATTAAAAGCAGAATAATGTATTTAGGTGGGACTGAAAAAAAAGGTCAGTCCTGATTTTTTCCCAGAAGTATCCTTTACCTGAAGAGGAGTAAGTTCTGATCTTCCATAAAGCATGGGATGCAAGTTCAGTGTCTCATTACTTGTTTAAAAGAAGGAAGAACAGAGTCAACAATACATCCAGATGAAAAAAACCTCAGTTATAATGTATATACACACACATATAGATTAGAGATATAGATGATATAGATATAGATGATATAGGTATAGATGATATAGGTACAGATATAGATGATAGATACAGATATATAGATATAGATGATATAGATAGATATAGATAGATGCACAGACAGATCTAAATATACATACAGTGTTTGTGAAAGGGAGAGGATGGTTCTTAGTCATACCTTTCTGGTGCAGAGATATTCTGAGCAGGAGGTTGTATGACTGATACTTTCTTTCATGTGTGAAAGGGGATGTTACCCCACAGGGGGTGGTCCAACCTGCTACCACATCACAGGCTCATCAAAGCACCCCTGGGCTTTCCACCCAAGGTCAGTCAAGGCTGTCTCAAGATACCATGCAACTCTATGTCCCTTGGGGTAGGCAGGCAGGATGCTGGAAGCTGAGAAGATATTTTAGAAAAAACCACATTTTTCTGATGTGGCTCAGCTTTAAGTATCAACCTGAGATATGTCAAGCATGTCAATGACAGGAGAGTTGAGCTTAGAAGACAACCGTGTGTGGCCAGTAAAATGCCACAGCAATCACAGAGCTGGTTTTCTGGCCAAATACTGACCTCAGCAGTTGCAGCAGGCTGAAAGAAAAGCTCTCCTGGTGTTCCATCTCAGTACTAGACAGAAGCCTCTCTCTTCAACACTTCTGTGGCAATCAAGGATTTGAGGGGACCGTCATCCCAAAGGCTGGGGAATAGCAGTGCCAAGGAATTTCTTCAGGTGACCTGAATGTACAGCAAGGGAGAAGGGAGGATCCCTCTATGAAGGAAGTTGCAGTAGAAATATTAAATTGTTATCACGTCCCTAGACCTATTCTAGCTGGAGAAGGAGGAAAGCAAGGGGCAAAGGAGAGCTTAAGAAGAGCTTTGAGGACAGTGCAGGTTGGCCTCTAAGTGGTACAACAGACTGCAGAGCTGTTGTGGACTGGATGCATTTCAAGTCTGGACTGTTTGGAGCTCTGAGCTCTCTCTCCCCTCTTTACTAATGTCTCTGTAGAGAACTGATAACAAACCTGTTCCTGATAAGGGAAAGGATTAAGGAGGGAATCTCTGGAGGAGATCAGCCATCAGCTCATTTTTAGCCTTCCACAGAAATTGGCCTCAGAACACTTTCAAAGCCTTCTTCCCTAGCAGAGTTGCCTGCTTGTGCCTGTGTGAAAGCCCAAATCTTGGTATTTAGAGAGCCACATTGAATTTGAGCTACTCAATTATTCAGCAGAGTGTTGCAAGAGGCTTTAGGTTCCCATAACCAGCTCTGTCCTCAGTGACACTCATTATCCACTGCTGCTTTCAGGTCACAGATGCAAAGCAACTTCTGCTGTCACTACAATTTGACTCTTGGCATCTACCAAAAAATTGGGTAACAGCGACGTGTAGGCAAGGACAGATCACCAAGGTCAGTGCGTGGGCCAAAACTGTACTGACGTCTATCACAACTGCAGTGATAGACTTCCAGGCTGGCAGCAAGGATCCTGAACACTCTCAGAAGACACTGATAATGCAGGTGTTGCTGAATTTCGTTACAGAGGTGAATATTTCTTGGCATCATCTATTCATCAATGGCGGGCCATGAAACTGAGGAGGTGGATTCTTCCACTCATGAAGGGGTGTAAAGGTACGGCAGAGGGAGTGAGCTTGGTGTTGCTCTTACCTCTCTGATAAATACCATGCACTACAAAGATTTATTTGTGCTAATGTCTAGCATGGTGTAGCCATCTTTCTCTGCCCAAATCAATCCTGGCTAACCTTGTTCCTCTCCCTGACACAAGATGACCACTCGGGTACCTCTGGCCTTAAAGTAGACACAGCTCTTAAAACAATATCCTGCAGTCTCTGCTTTCAGTCAGGCTGAAAAGACCAGGAGCTTTGCTCATGGGTATTCAGGACTCAAAGATGCATCAGACAATGCTGAGAGTGGGGAAAGGAAGAAAAGCAGATTTTCTTTTTAAAACATTTGGAAGTTTTATCTGGTTGGGGCCCATCATTGTTTAGCAGAGCATTTCCTGTTAGATCTTCATTCATCCTGATTATTTTGTTCTACACTCTGTATTTTCCCCTTGTCAAACAAGGCAAGTTTTTTGTTTCAAATCAAGAATGACCATTTTCAGCTGCCGTAAACTGAGAGGTTAATTTTCCACCAAAGGAGAAAGGCTCTAATGACCATTCCCTATTAGGAATGTCAGTCTGCTCTGCACTTTCTCTTTTTAAATAAACTCTGCAGAAAAATCTAAGTTGAGCCCACAGTGTATAGTTTTATAGCACACAATTCAGTCCAATCTCACATTTATTTCTCACTAACTCTACGCTGTAGTCAAGCAAGTCATCAGTGCATTTAATTTCTTTGGCAAATCATCCACAAACAAACTGAGAGTTTCCCTGCTCTAGTTTGGCATGTATTTTTTGGAAATTTTTCTGCCTAGGTAACAGAGAAAGGTGTCCTGCAGTGGTCAAGGACAGCTGTAGTCAAATGAGTAATTTACTACCAGTCCTCAAATACAGACAGATGTGAGTCAGCTTTGGTCTGAAACACTGCCATATATCCACTGGAGAAACCAAGGTGTGCAGACACGGCTTTCCACCCCCTATAGCTGCAATGCCACACCATAATTTGTTTTTGAGAAACAAGAAGAAAGGTCCAGTTTCATACACCTTTGGGCTTCTGTCCTGTAGAGTAAAAGGGCTTGACGAGTATTAATGCATTTATCTGCCCAACAGGAACATTGTCTCCATCTTGGCAGTGGAAAGTTCAGATACAAAGAAAATTCCTGATCCCCCAAATACTTTGCCATCTATTTGAGGACACACCAGAAAAAGAAAAAAAAAAAAAAGACTGAACCATCTGGAGTATTCTGAAGAGAAAGACTCAGTCACTTGTCCTAGAGAAACTATAACATGGGAAGAATGATTTATGGTTTCAGACCATCATTTCTTGAATCTCATAACTAGCAATAGATGGAAAGGAACTTCAAAAAAGTAAAGGGAAAAAAAAAAGTCTTTCCCTCTTTCTACTCAACTTAGCTAACTAAGTCCCCTCTTGGGCTTGGGACATGATGCTCTAAGTTGGTCCTCCCCTCTGATGAGCACCCCTTGGATTCACTGGCAATTGGACACTACTGAAGAGACCTAGTGTCTCCTGGGTTTTGCAGGGATGCACCAGGAGATGTTACGCTGGATAGGACAACACCACATACACTGGATAGGACAACACTACAGCAAGTAATACATGTGTGAGGACACTTCCATCCTAATAAAAAAATGAAGAAAATGTGCCGGTAGCTGTTCACCGTTGTCTGTATAACTCAACTCCTTTTGACCCAAAGCAATGTGTCACCATTCAGACGGCCTGATGGGAACGGTCCTTAGTCTGTTTGTTAGATACAATAACACAAATGCAGCCCTAATATTGAGATTATGTTTTGTGAGGCCCTAAGGGTTAGGGAAGAAAAAATCAGGGACAAAGACTGATAGTGATATGATGCACTTACCTGCCCAACATACAGCATGAATGCTGGAAACAGATCGCTGTTGATCTCAAAACCACTGCAGGAAGACTGGTCTTTAGACAGGTCAATAATCATCAATGAGGATAATTCCTGAGTGAGGCATCAGCCGCTCACTTCAGTTATTCATTTTTTGTGTGATTTTGAGCAAGCTATAAAGACATTTCAGGGAAGTAGGGACTCATACAATTATAGGTAAATAACTTGCAATAATATTTTCCTGTTAAGTCCAACAATTTGCCACTACCTATTTCTTCAACTAGTCTATGTCTGTGCTGTTAAATAAATCAGTGCAGGGACTGTTCTCACTCCCTGAGGCTAATCTGCACAAACTGACCACACTCATATTAAATAGCATTTTTCCTTGGTTGCCTTGTATATCTCTTCTAATGCTGGTTGATTTTAACATATAGTAATAACATGTGTGCATGTGTGCCTCTTCAATTCCAACTATCTGATTTAATGCAGATAAACAAATAATAATTGCTGCTTGATATTTTTTCATTTATTATTTATTGCTGGGCTTTATTTATTAATTGCGATGTCAATATTAATAACGCATCTCAGAGTGAGGAATTGCATGCTCTGGGAAATGCTGAAGCATCTGAGAGTGCAAGAACTGCTGGGACAAGGTGAGACTGGAGGGCTCCCAACCTCGATGCTTCCTTGTTCATAAGGTTTATCAGAATAGCTGTGGTCTATTTGCGGGGACAGGGAAGGGTGGTGGAGAGGAAACTCCCCAGGTTTATTCCTGACTCTGCTGGGTGACCTTGAGCAGATGATTCCCTCATTTTCTGCAAAGCCTCCTTTGCTGAAAAGAGCTCTGTTGTACAACCTCTGGAGCAGTGCCGATGAGAAGCCCTGTAGACACACTGGTGTGTTGCTCTGTTACAGCAGAAACCTTTTGTGTTTGCACAGTGCTTAGAACAACAGGGCTTTGATCCATGGTTAAACATCCAGGCTCTGGCATAAAGGCAGGAATAAATAAGGAGGAGTAGCCAAGCATTGCTTGTACTCCCTTTATATCATAGGTGACCCCCATGACCTAAAAATTACATCCAGATTTATTACACAAAGCCATCACCCCTGGCACAAGTTATTAATTTCTGCACACAGCGCACAGTGAGGCTGTGAAATTCTTGCCACAGAACATTGAATACACTTGAAGTGTTTAAAAACTAGTTGGATAAATTTCTGGGGCAAGGGAGGGGGAAAGGAGGAGTTCTAAATACAGGACTATAAAACACAAAAATCCCACAACTGTGTCGAACGACGCTGGACCACAGATCTCCTGACATGTGAAAAGTACTCTTGGTGGAATACATCACTACATACTCACTCTGTTGTAGTTTTTTCTATGCACATGGTCTTAACTCTTGGGGATATTGGATATGAGTTTAGAGGGACTTTATACTGATCCTGTACAGATATTCTTATCTATGCTCTTATGGTTATTCATGACTTGCAGACATGGTGGGACACAGATCAGACCACTAAGCAGACTTGCCTGCCTCCTGCTTTTCCAGAGAATGCATGCTTGGGATTATCTCACCATCCAGATGACTCTCATCTCTTCTTCCAAGAGCCTGGTAATCCCCTGTATTAGCATTCTGGAGAACAGCTCTGGGTTAACAGGTTCAGAACTCATGTAGATTTTCTTTGTTAACAAGTGAAGCAAAGAGGAAAAGATAAATATATAGTCCCTGGAGGCCTCTTCACAAGTAGTCTTTATGTCTGTAGGTACTTCTGTCCCTTTGATATATCAGTCCTTTGATGTCAGAGAATTTAACAAATCCTCTTGGTTTTGGTCTTGCCCTAATCATTAGGTCTGTTAAGAGGGGTTTCCTTGGGATGGCTCCAAAGATCCTAAAATTGGGGGAAGAGGTGGAAGATGAATAGTAGTTTCCATGGTTGGTTTGTGAAATCTGCCAGCAATGGGAGCTGGAATAGGCCTTGTACTCTCTCAGATGCCTTGAACACACAGCCACACAGGCTTTGCAAAACGAAGTCCATAATTAGCATGGATTTTGATGGGGAAGTCTGAACAAGAAAGGGCCAAGAAGAAAAAGCACAATGAAGTGAATCCCATCTTCAGGCCAAGCTTTGGAGACACGGGCTGACCAGAAACACCAGGAGAGACAATATCTCTGTAACAAGTCCCAGATGTGCTCACTTCTACTCTACTTGGCTTTTTAAAAGCTCACGCGTGGAGCCACAGGTCTTATGGGAGACAGAAGTGACCCAGGGAGAGATGATCATGGGTAGTGTTAACAGGGTAGAGTACAAGGTAAATCAGAGACAAAGGGTCTTGAAAATAAAATTGCTCTGAGATAACTCAGTCTGACATTCAGTTTCACTTCCACTTAAAATGGAAACATTCCATCCTGGATCTACAAAGACCTAAAAATCAGACATTTCAATCTGAAAATGTCTAAAAAGGCTTTTTTTCCCTTTTTTCTTTTTCTTTTAAAATGCCCACATAGGTCTCCAGCCTGAGAATAATCTTTTTCCAAACAAAAAACCCCTTTCATAATCCCATATCTTTTCTCAGTTAGGGCTGAAAATAAGGTATCAGGAGTTTCCACACGCTTGGCAATTCACTTTCTAATTACCTCCGTGTGCAAGAAATCAACCTGTTGTTGAGGTTATCGATGTCAGCTTATCTCCATATTACTTTCAAACCCAAATTCCTAAAGATGAAACAAATGAGACCTCATGCAGTGACCACTGATGTTCAAGGGAGCCTTAACTGGGATCCCCTGTCGTCTCCCTGTGTCCTTCCACTTTTTTTTTTCTGTTGCCACCTCTTCTCTCTCATCTTCCACCTGCGCTGTAGCACGTTGAGAGATAGAATGCCTACCACCTCCTAGTCCACTCCTGGAATAGTTTAATCATACTATCCCAGAAGAAACAACCGCCCTGCCAAAGTAGCAAAGCCACTTCGGCAGAACATGGCGATAACAGCTTAACATCTATGCAGATCATACAGGTTTTTAGTTTTTTACTAGGAGATCCCATCTGTTGCTGGCACCGTGTAAAAGAACAGTGCTCTGGTACTCATCACAGCACCTCGCTGGGTGTGCAAAATTATCATTGCACAGATGCGGTAAACTCTGTTTTGTGAGGAGCCAGAAACACTCCAGGCTAAGAACTTGGGCAATCTAAAAATGAACTGCCTTGTGACTCAAACTCAGTGGTTGAAAAGGAGGAGATTTGCAGAGATTTTTCTTCTATATTTTTAACAGCCCCACTTTAGAGAGAAATTATATATAAGTGAAGTTAAATATCACTATTACTAAATAAAGCAAGAGGTTGGAGATTAAATCTGCCTTTGCACTTAATAATTATCTTACCATTATGCCTTTTCGCATTATTTCTGGTTGTAAAAACACCTGGCAGTTCCACCTATGGTGCTCGGTGTAATGCAAACAAAAACCACAAAGACAGCCTTAACGAACATTCCTTAAGTCTGTGTAGCTGCCCTGGTAACTCCTTCCTGGAGACACGGAGACGTAAAAAGACTTTGACTTGAAGGATTCCTGTTAGGATGGATGGGCAGGATGGATAGGGAAGAAAAAAAAAGGTGATTTAGAGGTGAATAAAGCTGTAAGGGGAAAGGTATTCCTGCTCTGACCAGACCTTGTTTCTGATCCAACACACCTTTTCCCACAGGCTTGGCAATTCCAAGAGCACGTCTTTGAAAATCACATAATCAGCTTCATCTTACCTTCTATGAAATCTTTCCCAGTCTTCCCGTTCTATATCACTTGATATTTCTAGAATTGCAAAATCTGAGCAAAATCCCCAAATCTTGCCTCCAAACTATTCCTTTGTTTTGTTTTTTTTTTTCTTTTTAACTTCCCCTCCTGTGTGTGTAAATTTATTGAAATGCAAAGGAAAGCTCTGCATACTTAAAATTAAACAAATCTCTTCCACCGCCAGCCTTTAAACAAATTTGTGCCTTAAAGCCATCAAGCTGAAAATTCAGGTTTAGTGATGAAACCTGTAGTTTTTACCACAAGAGAGAGACATGTATGTCCATCTTACCTAATACTAGTCCAGGAACGGTTTTCCTTCACATCCCCTTGAAAAATAATTCCTCAATGTCAGAAATAATGAATAAACAATCCAGTTTGGTTGTTTTTAATAGTTAGCCCTTTAAAAAAATAATGTGAAGAAGTAAAATAAAGTGTGTTAACTGATTTAAAGCTTTTATTTGTTTTAAATGACTGTCATTTGTATCCTATAGCAGCACAATAATGTGTAAGTAATTTCTACTGCATCACACAAACAGGCAAACACCTATTTGCTATGAGTTATTTTAGGTGACATTCCATAAACACTCAGCAATCCATCAGATCCCTGTAATGGATTGGTTTCTCAGCTCAGGCCTTTTGTGAAAAATAATGAAAGAAATAAGTGTTTTGAGTGATTTGAATACCTGTGAGTGATTTCTGGCCATAGCAAATGTAAGGACAAGATGCCTTGGAATTTTCTGCCATATTTGCTGAGACATTTAAGATTTGTTCAAAGTTAAACTTCTAATGATACTGGGGTCTAAATATCAGTCAATAATTATACTTTCAGGATGGCTGGTGATGTCTCCATCTCTTATAGTCAGGTGTATCCACCTCAGATGGTAAAATTACACACACAATCTCATTGAAAATTCTAGATTTGTGCTTTCCCACCTCTCAAACCATGAAAATATCTTCCACGGTGACTTGTGAGAGAGGGACATGTGGTAGGACGTGTGACAGGGAAAGGACTGCAGATCTAGTCTATGTGACAGTTGGAGAGCCTGCCACCAAAACCCAACTGCATGCAGCACTATGGCTCCTCCCTCAACCCAGGATTCCAACGCTGGATCTACAGATGAGCTGCGTTTTGGGTCTCAAGGTAGAAAAGATGTCCTGATGCTGTGAGAAGCAGCTTGGCTTTGGTGAAGAAGATATGAGAACTGGTTTTATGCGTTTGTACCTAAACTCAACAGGCCTGAGCAATTTTTGCTTTGCAGCGTTCTCATCTATAGCTCCCTGTTCTCCCACAACCCCCATTTCTCCTCCGTGGACATCCATGCGCAACTCAAACAGCATGTCTTCCTCCCAACCTGCAACCCTGGCCACCTCAGCTGGAAGCAGTCACACTGTGGCTACCTAAGTTAAGAAGAGATGGACCACTTCCAATTGAGTGCTATTAACACCTTTTTTTTTTCTTTTTTCCCAGGAGGAACTCCCCTAAGTGAGAAGAGATAAATATTGTTCCTGTAAGTAAGACCTTTGGGACAAAGGCCATATTCCCAAGCAGAAAGCTTTCTTTGTAGCAAGTGTGGTTTCCTTAGAGCTCTGCCAAAGATCAGCTCTCTCAGCATCATGAAAATGAGAAGGGGTTGCGTCTTTTTTTCCTAACATCTTCTAAGGGCTCAGATAAAATCTCTTCAGATGTACTTCACTTATCTCCTTCTCTAGTAATATGGAAATCAGGGGGCTTTGCACAGATTGAGAGATTTCTTAATAGCTGAGAAGCATTAGCAATGCTGAACGTATGCATGTGGTATTTTTGGAGTCCTCAGCTTTAACTATTGCTTATGCTTCCTCTCAAACTTCAAATCATAAACACAGCTCCACCTTGAACTAACACTTCTTGACAAGTATTTGTACGACAGAGGCACCCATAAGCTTCAGCTGGGATTGAGGCAAGGAGCTGTCAGTAAGAAAAAGCCTGTCCCTTCGAATGATTACAACCTAAAGAGTACTGAGGAGTGTTAATATCATTGCTTTCCAGATGGCGGATGGAGACAGAGAGGCTGTTCATGTTCTGCACCAGCCCAGAGACTCCTGGAGTGACTGTCAACCCAGTGTGTTCCACACTTCACCCATTTACTGGGAACATGTTGGACAACTGGCACAGTTGCCACCAGAGTGCAATTGTGGCATCAGGCACTCTGGTTTTCTCCTCCATGAGGAACCCACAGAGCCGTTGGGAAGTTGCTTTGGCTCAGTCTTCACCTGTTGGCTTGAAATAAATGAAGACCAGCTTGAACCCCAGGGTTACCTTCATCTAACAGTGAGGTCTAAGAGTGGACTTCAGCTGGATTTCATTGTCTGGTGTCAACAAAGATAAGAGGCATGCACTTGTGTCATTATGGAACAGCCCCTGTCAAGTTGAGCCATTGACGTTGGGCTGCTTTGTGGCAGTCCCTGAAGTCCTTGGAGCAGCCCATAGCTGCTCTGCAGTGTCCTATGAACTTGTCAACTCAGAGCTGAGCTACTCCATGAGTGATCAGATGTGGAAGGACAGGGAGGGCTGAGGATCCCATGCCTGTCCCACGATCTCACTGTGACCTGCACCACAGTCACTGATGATACACATCCGTTATTCCGAAATGTGGGGGCATTTGATCATCTCCTGAGCAAAAACCTGTGCTTTTTACTGTCCATCCCATGACACCCTCACATTTTGCCAAAGGCTTTTACTGAGCTGTTCAGCTTCTTTTTCCTGGGATGAATCAGATTTTTCCCTACCTTGGCAAAATCAAGGCTGTTTCAGCCCCAGTTCTAGGAGGAGTTTCACTGGCTCCCTGCCTTCCCCATGGCTTTGCCTCCGAACAGGTGATACAAGGGACTTGTTAAAAAGTCACGCCGTTGACAAAATGTATTATTCAGACAGTGACAGACACAGAAAGGCCAGGGTATGTTGTTAGTTGTCAAGTTAAGCAGCCCTTTCACTGCAACTCTTAACACCTATTACAGTTGCCAGGCAGTGAGCAAGCTTTTGGATGATCCCACATCATCTAGATGCAAAGTGACTTGACAGCTCCGGGGCTGCTTATTACATTTGTTAGTGGAACTGGGGAAGCTGGTGCTGGCAACTGAGCCCCGGGACCACATTTCCACCGGGAACTGACTGCTCTAAAAGACTGTGCACGTCTGGAAAACAGTCCCTATGGCCGAGGTGTGCAAATGGAGGAAGAGTTCATTTAAGCCCCATCTGCAAAAAAAAAAGCAATAGATCTCCCTATGCTGTAACATGAAGGTAACTGAATAGGAAGACCATCCAGAGGCTGCTTAATTAGCCATTCCACAAGTGAAAAAGGGGTGATAAGGTCTTAAGAGGGGATGGGAAGTATTCTGTCCACCTGCTAAGTACAGACCCTGGGAATGTGGGACACTAAACCATACCCAGCACAGACAACAATCCTGATATCCAATCAGTCAAGTGGGCAAATGATGGACAGGGCAGCAGTGTGGTCCTTCGATAGCTCTTCTAAGTGATGCAAAGGAGATATACCAGACTCTGCCTCTCAGAGGATGCGGAAGAAGAAAGTTTCTTTGTGTAAATGACCGTGTCCATCTTTGCCAGACTTACTGCTCAGGTGCTTGAGCAAGCACACAAATACCTGTGGAGTTACACACCTGCCTTCTCAGCAAGGACGACTTACAATTAAAAACGTGCTACCGGTGCAGGGGAACGAGGGGAAAGTGACCCAGGCAAGAAATCACACCAATGCACTCTGTTGTCCGGGAATAATTATATTGACAGTGATCTCAGATGTATTCCCAAAGTTGTAATTCCTCTGAAAGGAAGATGGTTTTGAAAGTCACAAGCTTCTAACAACAGAAAAGAAAGCGGCAATGAGTTTCACAAGGACTATGTCGTATCTGTATTAATTAGCTTGGGAACAATTACACCTCTGTCTGTTATATCCATTGTGAGCCACTGCTTAAGTAAATATTTTTCTAGCAGGTGCAGTTGTAATGAAGGTGAATGTTGCTGTGCTGCAGGAAGGTGTATTGATAGTGCTCTGTTTCCAATCAGCAGAGACCCCAAAGTTCAGAAAGTGATTTATAAGTTTCTTTGCTCCTTATTAAATGTATCTGATATCTTCCCAGCTGCCTTGGTTTTATACTTTGCTGCCATCGTCTGTGCTTTTGCTGATACTGCATCCTGCTTTTGACAGCACAGACCAAACTCCTCTTCAAGTTGTTCTCCCTTCTGCTAGAGAATATGCTATTGATATATTAGCTTTCTAGGACAGTGCTGTCACTAATTCTGCAGAGGACAAACACCTCAGTGCTCAGCAGCATCTGTTTTGGGTACCACCCACCCCACTGACTGGCAGGACACAGATGGGAATGGAGTCTGAGGGATTTAGCTGAGAGGATCCTTTCAGCTACGAACGTGAGCAGACGTGTAATATCTCCACGGACCAGATTTATCAACTGCCATCTCAATTACTCAACAATGCGGATGTGTGCTTGTTTTCCTCTGACAAAATAACACGGTTTTTAGGAACAGCCCTGAGACAGCTGAAGTCAAACTCACCGCGAGGACAAGTCATGGCAGGGCTTTTTTGGTTGTGAGTTAATTGACTTCTGGCTGTTTCATTCATATTAGTTCAGACAGAGGATGTGCAATGAGTAAAGCCTTGCTGCCTGTAGCAAAGCAAGGCATCTTCCACCTCTCTTCTAATGGCTTCCTCAATAAAAGTCAGTGATTCATCCAACCCCACTGGGTTTTTATACTTCTCTTACATCTGGGGCACATAATATCAGAGCCAACAGCAGCTATCATTCAAGCAGTGACTCTTTGAACTCAAGGAGAAGAGTCCAGCCCTGAGTTATTAGTATCAGACTTGATGCCAAGAAAAACACATTTGCAGCACAGAAACCATCACAATTCTACAGAGGCAAGCATGAATGCCTTTTCTGGGGAGAAAAAAGAGAGGCCTAGAGAGAAGTGCCTCAAAAAAAATGAGGCCTAGATATACCCAAGTAGCTGCTGAATTCAGCCTGTGACTGCAGCAGAATTATTGCAATCCTGTCAAAATAAAACAGAGAGCCAGACATAGCTAGGAACTATCTGGATTCCCTTTTCCTGAATCTGTTCCTTCCCAATAATTCAAACCAAAACCTGAATTCAGTCAAAAACTTAACAAGGTTTATATACCAGCTTGAAATATCTTACTGTATAGCATGGCCATGGCCTCAGTCTGTGCTGAAGCAGTTGTCATCCTCTCCTAGCTATTGTGGAAGAAAGTTTTATAGATGAATATTAGTTCTAGAGAAAAATTTCATTTCTAGAGAAAACAAGAGAGAAAAAAAATCTGTGGTCTGTTCCCCTCTAAGCTGTTGTTGGGACAGGAAGCCAAGGAAAGGAAAAGGGAAAAGGAAAGGAAAAAAAAAAACCAAACAGAAAATTAAAAGGAAAAGGAGGAAAAGGAAAGATAAATATATATAAAAATCTAGCTCAAATGTACCTCTGTGGTACAGTTCTTGGGGTGATTTGCATTCTATATCTCACAGATGTCTCCCATCGACACAGTTAAAATAACACAGATGCCATTTCCAAATGGGATGAATTTCACCTGCAAACCAAGGGCATGTGTTTGAGGTTCTGTTGACATCTCTTCCACCCAGTACAACTTACAATCAGGGATGCTCAGCAGCTGGAAACACCTTCTGTGCACTCACTCAAAGGAGTCCCTTGTGCATTCCCTACTCCAAGTACCATTTTCACTGCACTTTACTTTCGAGAGGCCAAAGGACCTTCATTTTTTCCAACATTTCTTTGGGTAACATGAACTAAGTAATTTCTGGAAATTACCCCAGATATTTCACTGCTGTCCCAAGATATGCCACTATCCTGTTAGAAACTCCAAGGGTTATGCTTCCTATTGCAACACATCATGTTGTGAAAGACAAAGGATTCAAGTCCTCTTCCCCCTCTTCACCAAAGTCCTTCAAGGAAAGGTATATTCTTCTTTCATTCCATTCCACCAGAGTTTGGTACCAGTCATTATCAAGGGCAGGTTCTAAGCTTTTAGCTGGTTTTGGTCACTGGGAGAAGCTGGACTCCGCAGTCATAGCTTTCGCCACCTCGTAGAAGTTCACAGCTGGGCCGTTAAGCTCATTGATTTCTACGGTATGCTTCCAGAAAAGAAAAATGAACTGTCACTATTTAGCATGGAATACAGCAGGGCTGCCTGTTATTCTCACTTTCCGAGCTCAAGTGCTTCTAGTCCAGTATCTTGAAAGTACCCTCAGGAGCCCCTGATTTAAGTAATGTGTGTTTGAAGCGTGACCCTGCAAGTAAATCAGGGCTTAATGTCCTGTTGTTTTGTTTGGCAGATGTAACTTCTGACTACCTGTTTTTTGCTCTGACACTGTTTAAATACGAAGCAATTATTTGTTATGAAAATTCGATAACATTTTAATGATTAAAAAATAAATCCCATCTGTCTGGTTTTTCCCAAGAGGAACAGGAAAAGATGTATTAATAGAAATGCTTGGCATTTCTGTTTGAAAAAAATATATTTATTTATGCAAGTAGGGTTAACCACATGAAATTAAAGATGACAAACTCAGCAGAATAATATAAAAATCATCCTAGTATTCTAATTTACACTTTATATCATACCAGTGGGAATCCCAGGGCTGAAGGTTTGGAAAGCAGCACAAGAAGACCAGATGTCATTAACCTCAGGAAGTCATAGATACAAGAAAGGGATTCAGATGCCCACAAGCCATGTGCCATCGGAGGGCTGGAGCAAGTGGAGAAGATTCAAGAAAAGGAACTGAACACTGTGTTGTGTAGGAAAAATCTGTCTTGCAGTCATGAGTTGTCCAAGTGATCTAAGATGGTAGCATTCTTTTAATCTATGACAAAATAGAGCTTTTCAAGTAATCATAGAATCAAAGAATCATAGAATCACAGAATAGTTTGGGTTGGGAGGGACCTTAAAGATCATCTAATTCCAACACTCTGCCATGAGCAGGGACACTTCTCACTAGACCAGGCTGCTCAAAACCCCATCCAGCCTGGCCTTGAACACCTCCAGGGACAGGGCATCCACCACCTCTTTGGGCAACCTGTTCCAGTGTCTCAACACCTTCAGGGTAAAGAATTTCTTGGTAATACCTAACCTAAATGTCCCATCTTTCAGTTTAAAACCATTACCCCCAGTCCTATCACTCCCCTTCCTGATAAAGAGTCCCTCCCCATCTTTTCTGTAGCCCCTTTTAGGTACTGGAAGGGGCTCTAAGGTCTCCCTAGAGCCTGGTCTTCTCCAGGCTGAACAACCCCAACTCTCTCAGCCTGTCCTCACAGGGGAGCTCCTCCAGCCCCCTGATGATCTTTGTTTGCCAAATCTACAGCAAGCTGTTTGCTAAATCTAAAGCAGGCTGATCCTTTGTCCTAATCCAATATGCTGATACAGACATCCAGTTCATGTGAGATCTGGCCCCAGAGGTCTTCTACCTCCCCACGAATGTCCCAGCTTCATTGGATCAGAGGGGAAGAGGCAAAAATTACTTAAGTTACAGTTCAGCCATCAAGGTGCTCTTGTGGGATGCAAACCCTAGAGATCATACCTGAAATTTTACCCTTTTTTTTCTGAACTTCCAAGCCAGTGCCTTGCTGACTTTTGGGATTTGGCTCAATCACAGCCTGCAGTAATTTGGCCATAAAAGAAAATGGAAATCTGTTGCTTTTCTATGAAATTAATCAGTAGATTATTAGTTTCTGCCATTGGTCCTGAATCTTTAAACTGGGAAGGAGAAAAAAGTAAAATTAAAATCCAAGAATCCTTAATCATTCATGGAATGGAAAGGCAGAGTTTCAGATTTGCAAGTGAAAGATCTCACACACTAATCAGTTCCACCTTTACTGCTATCGTCAAATCTGATAGCAGCACGCCATGATCTTCAGAAACAGTCAGTGACCTTATTAAAGAGAACATGATTACATTCACCTCCTTTTAAGTGTCAGTGCTGTCAACTGCTCTTACAGGGGAAACCCAGGATTCATTCTTGGCAAAAAGGTGAAGGAAAAAACTACTTTCTGTCTACTTTGCATGAAGAATAATTCATTTTGTCATTTACTGACATGGGCAGACACTTGAACAGAGGTTTCTGCCCTTTTTGAAGGGGGCTTCTCTCTTTGGTGGCATCCTTTCTCATCCCTTGGTGAAATTGTGTTATCTGAGCTTTACCTATTGCTTTGCCACATTTAACCAGCCAGTGTGAACCCATTCGTCAGCCTCTCCTCTCTACACTGCAACATCTGAATGTAAATGAATAAATTATGCCAGTTAATTTCTCATGAAGGTAGAAGGAACGTATCAGAGAACATAAAGTACAAGACTTAATCAAGACAAGGCAGAAGAACAGGGAGAGAGGAAACATTTTTCTTAGTGCTCAAGGAGACAATGTGAGATCATCAGAGATCACCGCAAGGAAACTTTGTTCAAAAGTAAAAATCCATTTCCATGCTGACGTGGATGGAAGTAGAACTAGCATCTGGGAAGTGATTTTGTTAAAAGTGGACCAGACTTTTCGATTCATGGGAAATTCCAGCACTTACTGAATTTCTCAAGTCTGAAATTGAATATCGCCATAAATGCTGATAACTTCAAAGACATCAGAACAGAAAACCTTGCCTGAAATAAAAGGTTTGTTTCAGTGACATCAGAACACACTGTTTTGATTTTTTGGGTTTATTTTCTTTGTTGGTTTTTTTTTTCTAAGTCTTAAAATATATTGTTCAGACAAAAGAAAGAGATCCATCTGTTGCCGAAAATGGTGTTCTTTTAATTGTTTGACTTAAGCTAGAGCAGAGTTTCTCTTCTCCCTGAAGTCTGCTGAAGAATTTCTGCACCACACTAAAAAGATGATCTCACTCTAACTTCCCAACTCTTCCCTTTGGCTTCTTACACCAGGTAATTCCAAACTTTTAGAAACTAGTAGATGATGCACCCTATACCACAGCTGTGCTGCCCAACACATCTGGGAGACCCCAGACCAAATGGGCACAAGAAACATCCATATATCTGTAATGGACACTATGCTGCACCAATCCTGACCTGTCTGGGGAGTGTGCATGTTGTAGGCATGATAAAGCAGCCGGTAAATATCCCTTCCTGGAATTATCATGCTATTGTTTTAATCTGCAGGAAGAAAAAGGTGGTTAGAATCCAGGCAGACATAGAGTTGTGTTTGCTCTCCATGGTCATTACATATGCCTCAAATAGGAGAAATGCTGGAGAAAAAGAAATAGTGAAAAAAACCCTCTATTTATCCTCAAAAACATTTTATTCATGGAGCACTTCTGATTCCCTACATGTGATATGTTCCACATGTGTCTAATATTTGCATTTAATGCCTGACAAATAAAGTATCATCAGCTCTCAGGTAATTCATCTCCTCTGGACTTATTCTGTCTGCCACTTCACATCATGTCTGTGTACATTTAGACATACCCTGATGTAAGTCATCTGCACGTGTGAGGCATTGCTTACCAAAAAAAAGAAATTAAAAAAAGAAAGTTCCTTACCAAAAAAAAAACCCCAAAAACCAAACTTTGAAGAATGTGTAGCACTTAAAACCAGGAACTTTTGTGTTGTGAAGATAAAACATCAAGGCTAAAAATACTTCCCTGCGATAGGAAGAGGATGCAGATTTAAAGAGGCAGTAGATGGAAGTAGTGTATTTTCCTTAGGAGCTACTTGGCTGTGGTTAGCCACCAATAGATCTTCCTTCTGCACTGGTGAGAGGCTGTAACTTCTAAGAGAAGAGCAGAGCTCAGTACATTAGCAAGAAGGTCTTGTCTTGTTCGAGGTCTTGCACCCATCCAGGACCCCAACCCACCCTATGTGCTGCCTACCAGGGGTGCAGAGAGATTTGTGGAGGTTGCCTGGGTTTCAGTGATTTGTGTGGAGAGTGATTCTACACCAAGCTGAGTTGTGGCAGCATGGGGTTCAGGCTGGATTAGTCAACAGTGTATTTACCCAACTCCCTGGATGCTATTTTGCAACCGTGGGGACAACCAGCAACCCATAGCAAGGTGAAGCATGCTGGGAAGATTGCTTTCAGGTGGAATTCTTCTCTTTATCTCTGCTGAAAAAAAAAAAAACCAAACAAAAAAACAACCACAAGAATCCAGGCAAATCTGTCTTTTCTCTGTGACAAGTGGGGAGAGGCAAGCGTCTCCAGATCCTGAGGCTGGAGGGTAACTCTTCCCTCCTTCTGGAGGCACATTTCTTTTTCCATGTATAGAAATGTAAAGATCTCACCTGGTTTGACTAAGGACTGAGTTTATCAAGTGTATACAAAGACCATGTCTCCACCAGAATCAGCTGTCTTCTTACAGGCTAAGGATTTGCTAGGAAGTGTCAATAAAATTTAGCATGTCATCCATCTACCAAAGGCAGGAATCTAATCCAGGCTGACACCACTGACTATTGAATTCCTCTTCATTGACTGTACAGGTTGACTTGCTCAAATGAGGACATCTTAATTAGATGACTCTTTTTCCCACCTACATCTTAAGTGCTCACAGACATACAAGGAGCCTGTGGCAAAACCTGGCTCTGAATTCCAGCACCACAGGCTTCAAAGTCAGCTGTCTTTGTAGGACCAGGGTCTTGACAAGTTATATCAGGTCTCACATAATCCATCAGGTCCACATGGGTCTTGAATTACTCCTGATAGCAAATACAAGTAACACATTTTTTACAAAGTCTGAATTTATTCCCTGCACAATGGTCTCAGCCTGGTGTGGAGTCAAATCTCACCTATCAATAATTCAGGGAACAGGCACATGGAAGGGGCTGAGATTTCCTAGGATGGATGTCTTTCCTGGAAATTGTAGAGTATGGCCAACTTTGGTACCAAGCTGAAGAAATGTCTACCTTCTGAAGATCTCTACTGATAGGACCACAGGGGTTCCTCTCTGAGTTTCTATAGATACTCAGCGTATTGAAACCAGGTGAGAGATGAAAGCTGGGTCAACAATTATGCTGCTTGCTCTTCAAGCTGCTTGCTTGAAGCAACAATTATGCTGCTTGCTCTTCCTGCTGCTTGCTCTTCAAGCAGAAGGAAGCTACAATGACCAGAAAGCCTGTTCTGAACCTTCCAGGTCCAGAAAGTGTCAGGTGGGTAGTCACTCTCCCACTGGCCACTACTTGGCAAATTCATAGAAATCAGCAGGTGGAAGCTCTGGGGTTTTCTTTGCTTTTCTTCATCTGTTCTCTTTCTCCACTCTTCCAGCTTCTGAGGGGTCTGCTCCGGAGAAGGGAGGGAGAAAAAGTCCTTCAGGAGGGATGGAACACTGCAGTGATGGTGACAACAGCACAGGCACCCATGTCCTGCATTGAAACACCACCCTTAACCCTAAGAGAATTGATAAAGGAGAATATGCACACAGCATTAAACTTGAGTCTATCTGATGCAGACCCCGTGTCCATCAGCTGCATCTAAAAAAGACTATGAAGAGATGGTAGGCAGAAATTGTTCCTCTAGTTCAACCCTGCCAATATCTCGTGACCCACAGCTAAATTTTCAAGTGCCGTGTGTTCATTAGAGATATGTTACTAATTATATCTGCTTGCCAAAATCCTACCAGCCAAATCTCAAGAGCTAGAGACACTCAAACTTGTGTTTTATTTTTTTGTGTCCTACCTTTGTTTGGTTTTCCTCTCGTATTTTCTTTTTGCTCCTGTTCACAAGCCCTTAAACTAGTTCCCACGCTCTGAAGTCTGACTCCCCACTTCCTGCCTCAATGTAGATTCAAAGTTTTTCTCTCTTGCCTTCTCCAGCAAGTTCTCATTTAACTCAGTGTTCAAGTCAGTTCGTGATGGGCCTTGACAATGTTGAAGGAGAAGACAAAGAAAGAGGAAGAGAAGAGAGGAGTAAAAAAAAAAAAGCCTTGTAAAGATTAGTTTCTCAAGGGGGAACAAAAAACAAAAAAAACCTCAGTCTGGAGGGAAAGTTTAATTAAAAAGAGCAGAGTTTTTAATTACCAGGGAAATCTACTTGAATGATTCATTTGCATAATCCCGACGGCGATGTGGGAGAACAGGCAGGAACGAGATAAGGTTTCTTTACAATCCTTCTCTTGCTTTTCCATATCTCTCAAAAAATGTCTCTGATCCTTCACTCCTCTCTCTCGTTCCCTGCTACATTGTCTTCTCATCTGATTGCACATTTTGGCCTCAGGCTGCCTGCTTGTTTGGCTCTTCCCTTGTTATTGTGCGATGCATTTTGGTACAAATGATGCAACTTTTCTCCTGGTGGCGCTGTCTAGGTGAGGTGTTACCAGTCCCTCCCTTCTCCCACCATACCCAGACTCTGCTGGATTGTCCTTGATCACTGAGCTTTGGCACTCGTTATTACTTGGTGACATTCAGAGTGAGAGCAGAGAGAAATTTGTCAGCAGAGAAGCCAGCCAGAAGGTCAAAATGCCTTTAGCCAGCTGCAAAAGAATGGTGGTCAGCAAAAGAATGACACGTGAAAATTAGACTGTCATGTCTCCAAAGATGATTCTAAGGTAGATGTGACAAGTTTTCCATACAGTGTATGGAAATGTATGGAGATGTTCTCCAATGTATGGAGAACCATGCATTCTTCTTAACTCTATTGTCAAACCTATCACAGCCACCTCCAGGATAGTTGGCCAGCATCCCTCTTGCATGGGATCTGGGGACACCAACACTGCAGAATGTGTCAGTGGCAGAGGAGGGAAGGAAAGGTGTGTGCCTGGTGGACCCCTACCACCAGCCTTGTCCTCTAGCTGCTGTTTGGTGACATCTTCTCTGACATGCTCTATGTCAAGCCACAGCAGCACCCTGCATGCCATCCCATGTACTTGCTACTTGGTCTATGGTTACCTCATTGGCCTGTCCCTATCCCATTCTCTCCTGGAAGATGAAAGGCAGGCTTGAAATGAGCTTACATCTCTGAGTGTTATGACTCATGCTCTCTATCTATATTATTGACTGGCTACCCTTTGAAAGGCTCATTCTTTTCTAGCACGCTGAAATGCATAGATAAAAGACTCATGTTCTGTCCTGCAATCAGCTCTGCTGATAAAATGTCAGCTTGCACCTTCACACACTCCTGGCCTGTACCTACAAGCACTTCTGCAGGAAACATCGGATTGTGGGCAATTGTGGTGCAGGGAATAAGCAGAATGGAAAAAACCACCTTACATCCCAAGTGAGAAGGTTACTCATGTCTCACTTGTCTTCAAGGCAGACAAGGAGTTCCAGCTAATTTTACTTACCTGCCTGGAGACAGATGATTGCATAGGAAGAGACAAGAGAGGAACATCTGCCTGGAGGTGGAGATGGACTTCTCTTCACCGGAACATGGACAGACCTTAAGTATACCAGTTGAACCATATCCTGTGCTCAGCGCTCCTCCAGACAGGTCTGGATTTGAGCATGATCACAGAACTCGATGCTCATAAAGGAGAGGTGTTTAGCTCTCCTGAATCACGATGCTTTGCCCCTGGAAGACCCTCTTTCTCCCTCACTGCCTGCTGGGCTGCTCCCTCCCTCCCCTCCTTTGTAAACCAGCAGAAAAAGAGATTTCCATGCTTTTGTTATAGCAGCAGCTGAAAAGGTCTTTTGTTGTTGCTGCTTTTGAGTCTCTGAAGTCAGAAAATTGATGGGAACACTATGGCAAGAAGAGGGTTGTCCGATCTTTCCCCGTTTCCTGACATCCTTGATATTAACATATCTTAGGGATGCTGGAAACCAAGAAGGGATGCAGTAGGTCAGATGACAAGCAACCTGTATCTTTACCTAAACGTGAGAGAGGAAAAAACAACCAGTTTAAGAAATACAGAGAGGAGCAAATAGAAATCCAGAGAAAAAAGAAGAGAATTATGGAGATCTAGAGGGGAGCAGGAAATAGTGTTCATCTGGGTGCAGAGGCACCACTTGTGTCCAAGTGAGGATGTCACCACAGAGCACTTTGTCCCTCCAGCCCTCTCTGACCCCCAGGACAGAGGCTTGGGGAGTGACAGTTCAGTGTCTCCGTCTTCAGGCT
Organism: Xenus cinereus; assembly: GCA_025774025.1. Lineage (NCBI taxonomy): Eukaryota > Metazoa > Chordata > Aves > Charadriiformes > Scolopacidae > Xenus > Xenus cinereus. Next base: position 158,102,265 of record JAOXJK010000012.1, read on the forward strand.
GATGGATGAGAGTTGAAGCATGGCTTTTTCTTGTTTGATTAAGCTGAGAGGGTGAGAGGCACCACAGGAAACCACCAGAAAAATTGATTTCTCCTCACATATGCGCCCACGCATGCATCGGGGTGTGTGCAGCGTTGTGTGCGGATGCCTGGGGAGTGTATTTTAAGGGATCTGCATGTGTGTTGTGTGTGTGCTTCAGCACATAAAACCAGGCAAGGCTTCCAGGGAAGAGTTAATGCTACTTCAAAAATTAATGTGATATCTATATTTCAAATATATTGCAGACAGAAAAGCAAAATAAGGTTTGGGGATAAACAAATCACTGTAGAGCTTGAAACATAAGGTTGTAAAGAGGTGGTTGCCTGTATATATTCAAGGAGCTGCACGGATATAGCAAGCCCTATGTATGTGCATGTGATAAATTTTGTGCGTGCACACACTCACACACAGAAAATAAGAGTGCTCGGAGACCTGCATCAGTGCATGTCCAAGCCCGGTGCGTGTGGCTTTAAGGAAAGATGGGGCTGTTTTGAGCAAAGAGGGATATTTCTGTGTATGAGAGGCCGTGGGCACGCTTCAAGCACCCGGTGTCTGGGTACGTGTGAGTGCAGCAAGCCAGGATGACTGGTTCCAGCCTGTGAGGGGGAGGTACAAGCCTGCACACACACGTGTGTGTGTAGAGACTGTGGTCCACGTGTCCTGGTTTGCAGTAAAACAGAAACAATTTTCTTTCCAGTAATTTTACTTTTCAGGTTTTTTTTTCAGTTACTTTTCAGTAATTTTACTTTTCCGAACATTCTGAAAATAATGGTGCATTTTCCTGACAGTATCTGCTTCCAGAGTGATAAGACCTGATTGTTTCTAATTTATACCAAGGAAGGGTGTGCAGAGAAGCTCCTGCTTCTACTTATTGCTATAACAACCAAGGTCAGCTCACTTTGCTATTTGCCTCGTTGGATGGTGGGAAACAGAGACGTGTAGAGGGGTCACAGCTGTGGGGAGGAGCAGACAGGACGGGTGAGCCCAAAACTGACCACCAGGGTATTCCATCCCATCAGCCCCATGCTCAGTATAAAGGCTGAGGGATCAAAGGGGTCAGCCCTCTTTCTTCAGAGGCCAGTGTCCAAGAAAGACTCAGTCTTTTCGTCTGCCTTTGATCTTCATCTGTGCGTTCCTGAGTCCAGATCTGGAATCCAGTTCCCATCCGTCACTCAGAAGTCTCTCTTCTCTCTTATCCTTTTCTCCCTGAAGGGACATGCTCACCCTTCTTTGAAAGGGAGATAAGTAAAAGAGAGCATCTTGTGTTCATTTTAGTGGCCAGCTCAGCCCAAACCTTGACAACCGGTGGTGGAATCATCATCCCTTGAGATATTTAAAAGATGGGTAGACGTGGTGCTTAGGGACACGCTTTAGTGGTGGTTTTGGCAGTGTTAGGTTGATGGTTGGACTTGCTGATCTGAAAGGCCCCTTCCAACCGAAACAATTCTATGATTCTATGATCCATGTGCGTGCACGGCGAGCAGGAGACACGTGGATGGCTATGCTTGCCAAGCCCCTGCATCCACGCACGCAGTAGGCATCAGGTGGGTTTACTCTTGTCTTTCTGGGGGTATGATTCAGGCATCTGCAGCTACGTTGTAAGCAGCATATCAGTGTGCAGTAAGTGCTGAGTGTGTTCAGTGAGCAGGGGTTCTCCTTCATGCTTTGGCGTGCTGCGTAAAAAATCAGCACAGGATGTTTGTGCGTGGGTTTGTGTGTGCGTGGATGGATGCCCTCACACGGTGTGCAATGGAGGGGAGAAAGAGAGACTTCTGATCTTTGCTCCATCCTGAGACCAATCATGCTAATGAGCAATTCCCAGTTTGACCTGCATGCACTGCCGGAGAAAGAAAAAATGAGAAAACTGGAAGGGAAATTTCAGCTGCCTGGAGAGCATCGTCTGCCAGCAGTGCGCTGTGGCTGGTAAGGTGTGGTAGGACCATCAGATCCTGTGCCCAAAACCAGGAAGTGATCTAGTATTAATGATGTGGAAAATCAGAGGTTGGGACCCAGAGAGGAGTTGGGCAAGTAAATTTGTTAACAGTGTAACTGTGTCCTGCAGGTTCCCCAGCAGATTCACTGGCCATCATCCCCACACAATCAGAGCTCCAGCTTGGGTAGCAGAGCTCAGGTTTTGAGTCCTCCCATGACATCCCACAATTTCCCCAGTCCAGTACGACCCAGCATTTCCCCTTATCTATCTCCCACTGATCTTCTCCGTCTTGCAAGCTCCTTCTTGCCCCCATCCCATGGCTGCCTGCTCTCCCTCCCTGAAATGCAGACGAGCGCTCTCCTTCATTCCGGCAGTAATTTCACAAAGAAATTCAGACTTTAAAGGCCTCAAACCTCTTTTCAAATGAAGTGTTAGGCTTAGGGTTAGACTTCGTGATCTTAAAAGTATCCTTAGAAGGTCCTTTCCAACCTAGATAATGCTATGATTCTATAACAGTTTATCTGTAAGCGTTCTCTGTTCATCCCTTTGCCGTGCCAGACTCCCGTGCCAAGGGACTCAGGTTCCTGCCTGCACAAGGTCTTGGGTGGAAAGATTATTTTTTGCTGGCAGAAGAGAAGCTGAACTCCTTTCTGTCTGCTACATCATGCAAAAGACACAGGCAGGTACCTACGTTTCTTTATGCACTTGCACTGCCCTGTTCAAAACCAACTGCCTACTACACCATCTGTAATAAACATACCACACCAGCAAAGAGGTCAGATTGTATAAATATGCAAATACTCATCTGCATCTTCCTCTCATCAAAGCCCAGCAGCAGACATCTCACAGGGTGTCCACACTGCGGTTGCTGTAAACCTCTAGCACTCCAGGACAGCCAAATACAAACATCCAAGCTTTATCATAGAATCATAGAATGATTTGGGTTGGAAGGGACCTTAAATATCATCGAATTCCAACCCCCCTGCCATGGGCAGGGACACCTCCCACTCAACCAGGTTGCTCAAAGTCCCATCCAACCTGATCTTGAACACCTCCAGGGATGGGGCATCCAAACTGCTCTGGGCAACCTGTGCCAGTGTCTCGCTGTCTTCAGAGCAGAGAATTTCTTCCTAATATTAACCTTTGAGAATTATGCCTATGAGAATTATGAAATTTCCTTTGAGAACCCCAAAGGAAAGTCTTTTCTTGTGTGTAAGAAAGAAGAAAAAAGTCAGGATAGATATGACCTTTTGTGGAATCAGGGTGAATGTCTAGGTAGGAACTCAGCACTCCCTCCTCTTCAGCAAGAATTTACTTTTTAGTCAGTGCATTTTTCACCCATATAGAGAGCACACAAAGGCTGATTCTTTTCAGTGTGTTGTATTCTGATCCTTGGATATACTTATGCATTTACATCCATTTTTACAAGGGACACTGAATTGTCCCGTTCCCCTTCTCCCTGAATTCTTAGAAGCTGGTTCCTCGGGGATCTCATCTCTACTTTTGCAGACAGAGGCTGCAATGTTTCTGACAGTCCCAGTGGCCATGCAAAAGCCTCTTTTCCAGGGGATGTTTTGGAAGCAAAGAAGATGATGCTCTGCATCCCAGTCTTTCTGGGCAACAGTAAAAGTTTGTAATGGTTTCCAAAGACTTCATGCAGTTGCTAAAGCTGATCAGAAATAACTGAGTTCAGGCAAGAGGATCTATTAAGTCCAAAACTGATGTCATGTGGTACTGGAGAAATGAGATGGCAATTATCAGCTGGTAAGCCTGAGCATCAATTCCATACAAAATAGTGAAAACAATGTTACTAGATGCAATCAATAAAGAACCAGAGGGTCAGAATACAATTAATGTCAGTCAATAGGCTTTTATGGAAGGGGTGCTTGTCAAGCCAGCCTGATTATGTTCCTGATGAGATAACAAGATCTGTGATACTGCTAACAGCATCAATAGAAGATTTTTCTAAAGGGTTTCATTCATTTCCAGCAGTCTGATTTATTTATTTATTTATTTAAAAGAGAGATATAAATATAAAATCAATTAAGAGCTGGTAAAATGACTAATCTCAGAAAGAACTTGTCAATGGCAAATCATCACTGAAGCAGGTTCCGTAAGAGCTATTCAACATCGTTATCAATGATTTGGGAATAAGACTACAATTGCTGCTAACAACGTTTCTGAAAGACAATGATTGCCTCTCAGTAGGGCAGAGCGATTCTAGAGAGACGGATGAATTGTTTGGGAAACTTGACCAATTCCAAGATGAATCAAGTTAGCCCCTCTGAATACAAATTTTTATATCCAGAAAGAAGCAATGCAGACTGACTAATCCAAATAGGGCTGCCATTCAGAAAATGAGAAACTGTAAAGGATTTAACCTCCAGGGTGGCCCCTACAAACAATTCAACATGAGCTGATTTCCCAGAGTAAAGGTATAGCAAAAATTATTGGGGTTGGACTAGATGATCTCCAGAGTCCTTCCAACCCCCCATCATTCTGTTATTATGCATGTGATTATTGGAGGATTAATTAAATTATTTTGGTCTGTACATACAGGTAAGACTGATACTGGAAGAGTATGTTCTAAGAAAGAAGAAAGGCAAAAAACCAAAACAAAACAAACAAAAACATCTGTTAACTGGCAAAAGATTTTCAGAATCTTTTGAGTAAATGGAAGATTGAGAAGTTCTGTGATCACTTTACTGAGCAAAGTCAAGACACCATGAGTGACATAAGAAAAGCAAGATGAGACAAACATCAGAAAAAAATCAGTGGCTGGACATTAAAGCCTCACAGACTTTTGTGTTTGTGTAGCTAAATTAGCTAGATAGGCATCTTTCCATTCTGAATATTTTATCATGTTTCTCATTTGAAGCACTCTCATCCATGGATCCGCGTTTATTCAGAAGATGCTGATCTCAGGAGAGAGCAATCCCTGGTACTTAACACCATATTGCAGATTTAGGTGTTAGCTCTTTCCTGATAAAGCAAACAGGGCCAGAGTACAGGTTATAGAATCACTGAATTTTTATGGTTGGAAGAGACCTTTAAGATCATCAAGTCCATCCATTAACCCAGCACTGCCAAGTCACTATTAGATCACATCCCTCAACACCACATCTACACGTCTTCTAAATACCTCCAGGGATGGCAACTCAGCCACTTCCCCAGGCAGCCTCTTCCAATGCTTGATAACACTTTTGGTGAAAAAAAATTTCCTAATATCCAATCTAAACCTTCCCTGGGACAACTTGAGCCATCTCCTCTTGTCCTATCGCTCGTTACTTGGGAGAAGAGACCAACCCTGACCTTGTAAATTTTGAAAAAACTCAACCAGAATTAAACCCAAAGCCAGTGAGTAACTATTGTTGAAAATTGATCAACAAAATGATATTGCTTAAGAGCAACCATGAGAGTGGTCTTTATGTTTAGTTTAAGTAGAATGGAAGTAGGGATGGAAGTAGGAATTTAAAGTGTTATCTCATGGTGTCTGGTTCTGGTCACTCTTCCAGCATCAGTCTCCTCTTCTGGAGGAAACTATCTTTAGACCTTGGTAACAGCTTTGCTGGTTAGCCTAACGCAGACAGTGAAAATTAATTAAGAGTCTTTGTATGTTGCCAACTGACTGGCCATGTTTGACCTTGTCTGCTGTAAATGAAGGTTGTGATACTCAGCCATTTCTTACAACATTGAGGAGAAGCCTGTGCCCTCCAGGGCAATCACTGAAGACACCTGATTTTTGTAAACCATCATGCCAATTATTATGTGGATTATTCAAAGCAGTTCCCTCTGACAGCTGGCAGTCATTTAATAAGCCGGTACATATCACAGTTATCACAAAAATGTAGAGTAAATACCACAGAACGGATAAAGTTGTACAAACAAAAATTGAATTAAATCCATGAATTAGAATCCAGATGTTTAGAATTTTTTGTGTATTTTTAGTCACATAAATCTGTGTTTCAGAAGTAAATGAAATCAATCATTAATGCTTTCCTCCCAAAGCTAAGGCGTATTAGGGAAGTTGTTACGAAGATACAGAAATAAAATGCATGGTCATTATATTGCCTGTGGATATCTTCTTTCTAAGTAGCTAAGACACCTCTCCTTCTACCTCATTTCTTCTTGTGGACCAGACCTCGACTCCCTGAGGGCACTTCATTTTCAAATCGTTGCCACTGCCGCCTTTTCTCTTTTTTATCCAAAAGCTCCCAAAAGCAGATGCTCAGGAGGCTTTCCAGTGTGGATTCTTCCATTTCATTAATAACAAAAGTTGTTACTTCCCAGAAGGTCCAGGTGCGATGTATGTTCATAATCCGAGTGTGCATAAATTAACTGCAAAGGGCTTATTTTTGTTGTGTTTAACTTTCAGTTAAATACCTAAAAGCTCCCTCCTCCTAACAACTGTCCTGATTGCAAGAGTAGTCTGCAGTTCCTATGCCCAACGCCAGCCAGAAACAGAAATCTTTGAGAAAAGAGCAGACGAACATTGTCGGGAATAGCTTAGAAACAGCTGTTCTTGCCTTCAGGCCTGCACACTTAGGACTAAGTGACCTGTTTACCCAGCCCATCTTTTTTATGGTTTATATCCCTGTCTGGTGATAATTGGTGCATTTCTAACTGTTATTTAAACTCAATTAACGTAAATATTAGCTATTAATTACCTCTTGCCTTGTTTCAGCTATTGTATTTGTCAGTAGAAATTTCTAAAGTGGAGACAAATTATGCTAATTCTCTTGCGAAAGTGATTAGGCAGAGGTTTTGTTTTATTTTCATTTTGTTTTAGGAGGATTGTTGAGGGTGTTTTTTGGTTTGTTGCCTTTTTTGTTCCAGGCACTGATCTTGCTGAACTTCTAAAACACTAACTTGGCATGCTGTCTTCAGACAGCTTTGCAAAGAGGATAAAGATGGAAATAAATAGACATATGGTGCACATGAGCCTAATTCATGCAAAGTTGCTCATCCCAGGCAGATGGAAATGGATGTTTGAGTACCTTGGTTAGAAAGCTGCCTTAAAACTTACCTTCTTTTTATTTTCGCTTCGTCATCAGCTTGGCTAATGAGCAGCTCCAAGGCAACTTCTCTTCTTGCTCAGACTCTCATGCAAATTAATTTTCCAGTCGCGTGTCCTCTTTGCCCCTCCTCTCTCGATCCATTTGCGAGTTTAGATGACAGACCGATTACTTTAATGGCAGCAAATGTAAAGTATGCCCAAGCTGTTCACAGTGTTAACACAGAAAAGGCTTGATCTAGCAGGGATAGAGAAGATGCATAAATGCATCTGAGACCTCACCACCACCACCTAATTCTTTAGGTCTTTCTCCACTATCGGTAAATCTGTGAAACTCACGCATGTTGTTTTTTTTTTCTTCTAGCACTTCTAAATATTCTTTCTGAAATGATCACCTTGCACTAGGTACAGCTCGTCAAATTGTTAACTGCCTGGAGCTTGGAGGAATTTGCTGGGGGCTCATCCTTCCTTCGTCATCTTTTTTCTTTTTTTTTCTCTCATCTTTTTTCCATTGCATCACTGATTCGTCAGACAGCGACATTTTGATCTTCTTGTATAGATGCAAAGTCAGTCAACAGATTCATGTCAAACAGTCACTTTATTAAGCAGCTTTCCACTGGGGATTAAAATGGACAAAAAAGGTATCGGATCAAAGAGAGTGTTGCCAGGAGTACTTACTCCACCAGAACCCTCCTCTGCAAGGGTCAGCAAGATTGTGAATTCTCAGACCCTGAAGTAATCCAAGATTTGAGCAGGACCAGGCAGCATCTGGCTATTTACATTCCTGGGAGTAATCCTTATTAGAACATTTTATAACCACAGTAATTCAAACTAGCTAGTATTTTGCGGGACCAGAACCTTGAAGGAGGAAAAATACTTTCCTATTCTAGTTGTAGCTCATCTTTCCTCTCTACAGAGTTGTAGATGTATTTTGTCATCAACCTGTGAAACCTGAGGCTTTAATCTTCCCTTCTGGTGAAAAATGAATGGTCAAATTATTAATAAATCAATAAAAGTGTGCAATATTGTATATTCAATGGTATATTAAAACAGAAGAATGCTAAACCCTGACCAGCTCAGTAGAAACGTCCCAGCATTCACTGCTAATCACAGCACTGCCTTTATCTTTTATTCTGCACAGCAGTTGTTGTCACTCCAAAGCTGCTTGGATTTATCAGAGACAGGATTCTGGGGCTCTTTCTTTTCCTGGTTTGTTTTTTTTTTGTCTTCCCTTCAAAGTTCAGAGGAAAAGCATTTGCTGTCAGTGTTTCCCAGATGTGAGCACAGCTGGAATTTCCACTACAAGGTGAGACAAAGGTAAGGAGCTTATAAAGCAGAGGGTGTGTGTGTCTCTGCTCTGCAAGGCAGACCGTATGGGACTGAGTTGGAAGAGATGTATTCTTCAGCATTATGGCTCCACAACATTAATTGGGCAATGGAGTCTGAGTATAAATTCCCTCTATGTCTTAGCATCTTGGCTGGAAAGAGCAGGCAGGAATATTTTAGAAGGAGGGGATTTTATTTGCTCAGCTCTTGGGTACAATCAGAAGAGACCATGCACCTTTTGCGGGTCTCATAAAAATGATCCAGCCTATCCCCGAGTATCAGATCTTGAGCTTAGAATGACTTTGCTTCATGCTTCCTATGGAGATATGGGAAACCTTACACCTCTCCGTGGTGCAATCCACCCTAGAGACCCACCAACGTAGACCTGTTCAACACTTATCAAACATCTAGGTTTAAGAGAAGCTATTAACCATCCCACTGCTGTGCATTCGTGGCTCCATAAGAGGAGTGCTCACCAGCTGCAAACAGGACTGACATTTGCCTCTGTTGGATTTGCATTGGGTACCAATGGCTGAGAAGAACACCAGCCACCCTAGCATGAGGCATCCGTTTCATCCCATGACTTCCCCTTTCCCTTTCCCCTCCTCTTTTTCTTGTGTTCTGTCAATGCCTTTCCCACATACCTGCACCCAGAGATAGTTAGGGGAGCTCAAAAGCTCCACTTTGCATCAGGATGTGCTTGATGGGGAGAGGAGGATCTGAGTTTTCAGGCATTAAGAAGTAAATATATTGCTGCTGCTCCTGAACATACCTACTGCCTCCTGAAAACTGGAAGAGTCCTGGAGGAACCCGCACTCTTTCCTACCCCTTTCCCTTTTATCATGGCCCATCTTCTCCTACCTTGTCTGTTCTTGTCTGTCTTCTAAGGCAGTATCAAGAGTTTAGAGGGTGTGGGTACGTCCAGCAGTGAAAATGACAGCACTTAGGAAATTTTAAGGTCGGTCTTTATCTCAGATTAAGGCGAGTGGAGAGGGTAACCAAAAGCTTGAAAAGGTAAAATGAGACAGAGGCAGCAGGAAAGCTTAAGGCACTAGAAGTATCCATGTTGTTTGGGAAAATTCAATCTAATATGTGTAATTGCACTTCACAGAATCACAGAATAGTAGGGGTTGGAAGGGACTTTTGGATTTCATCTAGTCCACCCCCTTGCCAAAGCAGGGTCACCCAGAGCAGGCTGGACAGGAACACGTCCAGGCAGGTTTTGAAGATCTCCAAAGAAGGGGACTCCACACCCTCTCTCGGTAGCCTGTTCCAGGCCGTTGGCACCCTCACAGTAAAGAAGTTCTTCCTCATGTTCAGATGGATTTTCCTGTGTTCCAGTTTGTGCCCGTTGCCCCTTGTCCTGTCACTGGGAACCACTGAGAAGAGTCTGACCCCGTCCTCTTGACACCTGCCCTTTAGATATTGATAGGCATTGATAAAATCATTTGGTTTTGTAGGAAAACAAATCTTTTTGTCATGGATTTTCAAGGGCTCAGATACATGGCCAGTCGAACACAGATTCACATGAGGCTGTATGCCATTTGAGGAGGTAAAGAGAGCCTCAGCATTATGCCTTTGCTCTGGGATGAGGGTGCCTACATGGACGCTTGCTAAAGCTCAGATGATGCACAGCAAGTCACTGTGAACAGTAACTTTAGCCTGTGCTTGAGCTTTGGTCTTTAAACATGTACGAGTTTCAAAACAAGAGGGGAGGTTTTGTGTGCAACTGTCCCTGGAGGTTTTGCAGATCAAACCATTTCAAAACCTTTTTATTCCCCACTCAAAAGCCTTTGGATTCTTTCTGACGATGCCTTTGGTTTGGGCGAACATACAAGCTTTCCTTTGAGTCAGAAACGTTGCCTCCCTTCCCAGTTATTTGGCATGAGGTAGTATCCCAAGGTTATTATGACTTTCTTTTTTCAATGATAAATCAGAGAAAGCTCCTGCTGGAGAAAGCCCTTTGTCTGCGTACAATAAAACAAGGAGCTCTTGGCTGCCACTTGCCCTCTGGCATTTTTCGATGGCAGAAAAGAAGGAAGAGAAATGAGCGGAACCTTTGGATTGGAGCAAGTCCCCAACTTCCAATGGAAGCTGCTTCCTGTTGCTCAACTTTTCAACTTTTGCCAGGGGGTGAATGTAACAGCTTGTTTCTTTTTTTTTTTTTTTTTTTTTTTTCCCTGCCAGAGTCTTCCCTGGAGAATGGCTCGTAGCTGCTCCTTGGAGTTCCTGGCTAAAAATAAATGCAGTTTGTAGAAGCAATTTGTATTCTGCTAACCCTGCTGCAATGCTTTGTGCCCTCTCTGTGTTACTGGCTGGTTTACCCTCTCAGCACATTACACGCACCACATAGAGGAATAATCTCACACAATGGCAGGGCTACTGCAGTTCATAATAATGGTGACGCATTATGTATAAAACCAGTGCTGCGCTCTTTGGAGTCGTGTCGCGAAATAATTGCAGTAATTCTCCATCACAGACAAGGTTAATTAGTGCTGTATCCCCCTCCAGTTTTCCAATTTTCTTCTTCAGCACCAGGAAAACAAACTGATTCTTGCGTGAATTAAAGGCATTTTTGGTCCCCAGTGCAGCAAACGGTTTCCTAGAGGAGTCCTGCTTTGAATTGGTGGGTTTATTCCTTGGACACAGACTTTCCAGGGTCAGCTGTGACCCAAGAGGGAGAAACAGCCTAAGGAAGTAACGCAGTGATTGTCTGCTGCCTGTTTTGTCTGTTGAAGACGTTTATTGCTGCTGGGGGAGAAGCTGAGTAAATGGGATGGGTTTCAGTGGGATGCCCTCTCTGACCAAGCTTTCTCCTATCGTTCCCCATCTGCTCTCTGCCCTCCTCCTCTTCTATTTCCTCTTCTTCTCCCAAAACTGAAGCCAGAAGGTCCAACCAAATTACTTTAGATAAAATCCGTTGCTCAATAGCACGTGTGTGTGTGTGTATTTCCCATGAGAGTTCCCAAACCCTACAGATAGTTCTGATTTCTCCTGTCCCGTGCCACTGATACCCACATGTACATTAGACAGGGTATTGCGATATTTTCCCTCTCAGTCCCTTTCAAGGTTAATCTTTTTATAGCATTCATGTCCATTGAACATGTTGACTTTTTCCTGTATTTTCCTTCCCTCCCCCCCCCTTTTTTTTTTTTTTTAATGTTACCCTGCAAGTTCTCCATGCCTCTGTCTTGAAGAGATATTTGCAGCCCTGATGGGAGAAGGGGGTAGGGAGTCAGACAGGCAACTTGCTAAGTACTTTGCCGAAATGTTTATTGTCACTAAAACCAATCTTGCTCCTAATGAGTTCCCCTGCTATACATCTGAATGTCAGCCGTGCTTTAAGGGAACCAGGCTGCCATCCATCACTGGTTAATCTCTCCTTAATGGGCAGCACGTGAGGAGCAGCCACCAGGAGAAGTGGGGTCATTAATGGGACAGCGGAGACAAAATGGGGGAGCCAAAGTGAAAAGCCTTATTATGTGTATGGGCAGCCCGAGGAGAAAAGTTTTTCTTAATATCGCTGCTATCGTGCTATCTGTCAGGAGTGTATCATCTCACAGAGTGAGGTTTCAAGCCACCCACATATGCCCAGGCTTTTCGAGAAAGGCCTTTTTTTTTTTTTTTCACAGCTGAGCATGTAGGAATATTTGTGCAGCCATAATATAAAGGAATATTTTATAGCCTCTATTAATAAAAAGGCTGCACTTGAGAGAAACGAGCGGACGGTGGATCATGCCAAATGGCTTGGCAAGCCCTGAGGCATTTCCAAATCTGGTCACCGCAATACTTAGCTAAATTAGCAAGGGGAAGTTTCAAGCCTAGAGTTTTTCCTACTACAGGTAAAGATTTACTGGGTGTTAAATACCTACTCAACAGCTGTGTCTCACTTTGGCCCCCAGCCATGCTTTTTACAGGCCAAGGGAAGGAAAGGGATGATTCTGCCTCACCCTTTCCTTGCTGGGTTTCCACGGTCACCCTTTTGTCCAAGGCAATTCGCAGAGACCGAGGAAAAAGCAAGGCTGTAGGGTGGTATCTCTGCATCATTACCCCTCTATAAAAGTCTGACCTTCCTGTTCCTCCCTTTTCCTCGGGCGTTTTTGCCTGTTCAGAGGGAGAATAGCAGAAATCCTTCTCTCCTCCCCTGTTTTTAGATGGTGGAACCTTGGGTGGGCTTAGCGAGGAGATCTAAATCTCCCTTTTGGGAGTCTGTGGCCAATGGCAAATTGAGTGGGCAGTTTTAATAATCTAAATTTTGTTCTCTTATGCTTTTTCTTCTCTCCATGAGAAAAAATGCAGAGTAGATATGAGAGGCATTTAAAAAAATAATAAAAAAATTTAAAAAAAGGTGGCAAACCAACTGCTTATATCAGAGCAATTACCAGGCAACAGCTTCACTTCCACAGATGGTCCCGGTGAGTCTCTATGGTTTGTTCTGATCCCTTGGGTGTTCCTCTCTGCTGAGAGGAAATACCTTTCTAGCCCTCAAATTCTTGGGCTTATTTTGATTCCTAAGGTTTGGGTCTCTCCTCACAATTCCTGGTTCTCACTTGAGAAGCAAATTCTCTGAAGCCATTTTCTTCTTTTCTTGATTTTTTTTACTTCTGTTTCTTTCTCCTGTATCCCCACTGAACAAATCAAACACCCAGGAACCAGGACAGGGTATCATGTTCCTGTACTGTCCAGGGTGGTTCAAGGATTATTCTTGTTTATTCTATGGTAATCAGATCAGTAAAGTGGCTTTTCTTCTTCATGGCTGGAGGTACTATGCATCCTGTCTGGTACCACAAACAGGGACAACACTCAGACAAGGAAAGGAGGCATTTGACTTTATCTCACTGGCCAAATTCCAAATCACCAGCCTAGGACTGAAAAAAGATCAAACCGATAAACAAAGTCTTTTGTCCATAGAAAGAGCAAATATTAAAGTACAATGAATGTAATGGAGTTGACAGTCAAAGTCGTTGCTGTGAGTCAGCATCCCAGGAATCTGGGTCACGTCGAGCAGAAGCGCACTCCTTGGCGAGAGATATCAAGTCACCAGCCTCATGAATGCACGAGGACACCAACACTGCTAGTTAAATTTGGATACCAGCCCATCCTTCCGTTCAGTTCTGCCTCTGCTCACACTGATATGCAGAAGCTTATGGTCAGATAATGACTTTTAGTCAAAGCCCTGGAGCTCTCTGAAGGTGGGAAGTCTGAGCACACTCATCCTCTCTCACAGGTTAAGTTCTCATTGAACCCAGGTGCATAAATCAGGGTCAGATTTGGCCCCAGTCAACCAACAGATCTCAGCTCCCCCAAGGCATGTGTTGAGCTATTCTTGGGCACGGTGTCAACACTTAGAGCACAAAGTATAGACACTTGAGATATATGTATGGAGGATATATAGGACAGAGGGCTTGCTTTACCTCATTCCACCTTGAGCGTGTTCTTCACCATATACTGTGAAGATACTCAGCAGCACAGAGCAAACAGAGTTCTGCAATGTGTTGGTTGTTATTTTTGGTATTTTTTTTCCACCCACTGGGTCCAAGAGGTTTTAGCACTTGGGTGACTTCTTTTTTCAGGAAGAAAGTTTTGTGTAAGGGATTGGCTGGCATTTGTACTTGTGAATCCTCACAAAATCACTGCATTGCTTCCTCCCAAAACATTTTACCCAGAATTAACCAAAAGATTCATGGGATAGTGAATATAAACCCATCACTAGATACATTTTGTAGTATTTTTAAATGGATATGGAAATTAAACAGATTATATAAGCTCTTTTAAACCCTTTTAAAGAAAACCTTTTGTGTGCGTGTACCAGAGTAAGGCCTTTTGAATTAGAGCTGGTTAAAATGCTCTGAGGAAATGGAAATAAGAAAGAGCTTCTAAATTAATACAACCAGGTTGAGATACGTTCTATTTTCCTTCTTATAACAGCTTATATAGACATAGGTCTATCTCAACAAGCCTTGTGACTGGAGTAGCAGAAGGTGATGTACATTGCATCAGTACCAATGTAGGCTTGCAGAGCTGAGAGGGAGCAGCCCAGCTCAGAGTATTCATGGTGTTACTGCTCAAAATCACTGCAGATGTCGTTAAAAGTGAGGCAATGCTGGTGGGGCAGCATGAAAAACTGAGTTTGGAGTGAGAAATGCTTCAGGACATAGTTGGCCAGGTAGAACTAGCTCTGGAGGATAGGAGTTGCCAGGGCATCACTTGGGCTCTGTAAATGGATCCAGCCCAGTGGTACTTAGAGAATGGACAAGAAGTGGCTTCAGAGCTAACTCCCTCTGTGGTTGGGCATCTGCAGACCTGAAGGCTCTTCCTGGCCATTTAATCTCCTTGACAGAAAGAAATGGTCTGAGTTGCAAATTGTCACTTCACATTAAAGCAACTTGCTTCTGCTTCTCTGAATGCCAGAGACAGAAACAAACAAACAAAAAAATCGGAAAATTTACTAAACATGCTTCTGGGACATTGGTAACAACCTTTCATTAACAAGGGTCAGCTGGCTAGCAAATTAAGCCCTTGCCATTACTATCTGGAGGAAAAAGCAGGGTCATTTGTTAGTGCTCTTTCCAGTACGGTGGGTCCTCATGTAACAGGCTGGAGGCAGGAAGGTGCTGGATTGATGCGCTTCGATGCAGCCTCCTTGTGGATTTCCAATAGACCTTCTGTTTGCAAAACTCATGGCAGTTTGACATCTGGATTAAATTCCTGCTGTGCTGTGCATGGACAGCAGTCTCAGCGGACCGAGCTGGTGGCCACAGAGGAAGCAAGTGCTCTAAGCTACGTATGTGAAGGTTGAAATGAGCTACAAACCATCAGCTGAGGTTGCCCTCATCCTTATTCAGCTGTTCAATCACACTGAAAATGAGGGGATGCTCCTGCTGTGCCAGTACTTAAGAGTGCTTCAGAGTTATTTCAAAAATGCTATTATGTCTGGTCTTTACTGTAGACTCAATTTATAAATTAAAAGCTTCTCCTAATTTGACTTAGATTTATGTAAACAGACCTAGCCAAGCTGAATTTTAACTGCATTTCAATACCTTATGGGTTTTTGCCCAGCTCTGGGTCTTCTGTCCAAAGTGGTGGTGGAATTTAAGCTTGCCTTCATTTCAAAGAGAAGGTAAAATAGCTCCTTAGGACCATCTGTACACTAGAGACCCTTATCTGGTTGCACATTTTAACTTCTGCTAGCGTTGCTCTATTACTAGTGAACACAATCTCCTGGTGCATGGATGCTTTTCCTCACTGCCTCAAGGTAGACGCTCATGAACTAGTCATAGGTATGTCACATCAGCTCACTTTGAGGCAAGGATTTAGCCAATGCACACATGGACTGCACAGTGCAGGGTAGCTCAGGTCAGGGGAGCTTCAAATTGATATGGCTCTTCTGAACCTGCAAATGGAGCCAGTCCTTCAGAAGTTTTTGAGGCCTCACCCCTGGAAGTGTTCAAGATCAGGCTGGATGGGGCTTTGAGCAACCTGGTCTAGTGGGAGGTGTCCCTGCCCATGGTGGCAGGGGGTTGGAACTCGATGATCCTTAAGGCCCCTTCCAACTGTAACCATTCTATGATTCTATGATCTATACTGCACAGAGAAGCAATGACCAAGCTTTTCATGCATGCAAAAAAGAGGAATCCACATCACTCCATCAGAGCCTGATGTTGTTGGAGTCCACAGAATAGGGAACTCTTTCAGTCACTGGAAGAGCTTGACTGTGTTGTCTCAGACCCCTCAGACTCACTGTCAAATACTGACTGAACGTATCCTGGGTATCTTCTTTGCCTGGAAGAACAATGTCACAAAATAATAGACAAATGTTCCCCCTTTCTGAAACTTTGATTTTTCTCCCAGCCTTTTTCATTCTTATCTGATTTTTACAGTCCCTGGGACGTGGACCAGATTGTTTCTGGACCTCAGTCAGGGGCTTCTTCTGCCTAGACCGTAGTCTCAGCAGCATGCCAGTGAAATTCCAACATTAAATGGCAGCCATTAGACATGGGCTGAAGGAGCAAGTTGCAAATAAAAGCAAGATTTTATTGTGCAGAGTGATTTTACTGCGTAGAGTGAGTTATTTAATTAATATTTGGAAAACGCTTCAAGATTCCGTCAATTAATAGAATGAGGATGTACAAATTATCTATAATTATTATTACCTCCATAATCAAGAAACACATTTTCTCTCTCTTTCTGAGACATTCGGGGAATGAGCTAATGAGGGGATTCCACTTCGGTAGGTGTGCTGAGTTTTAGCACTCAATTTTGCTGGGTGAGTGATAAACGGCTTTGAAATATTCCTCACTCACTTGGCCCTAAGCCTTTTAACGGTTTCAATTTTTTACAAACCATAGACCCTGCATTACAGTCACCACCACAGTCAGCTTAACTCCTTCTGCTGCTTAATACAGTATAAAATGTCTCTACTAAAGAACATTTCCATGGAAACAGTCCATTAAAAATGAATTTTATATCTTATGTTTTCTATAAATGGACAGCTCGCTTAATGGCCTTTTACTATTGCACTTTGCCAGAACGGCTTCAAATTTAACCGTATTTAATTCTTTTATAATTTGAAACAGCGCATATTTTTTTTATTGCCGTTACAAAATTTCAGCTTGGTTCAATGGGCTCTGGTGTATTCCAGAGCAAAAAGGAGGTGAAAATAAAGAATCACGTCCCACATACAAACAACCTAAACACTTCTATAATGAAGCGGTGTCTCTCTCCTGATTTAAGGACTTCAGAATGTTCCAAACTCTGTGAATTCAACCCCAAATCCACCACAGTTCTTATGTCACCCGAATGAGTGGACAGACTAGTCTGAAAATACTTCTGTCCTCCTCTCTTGTCAAGATGACTTGCGAAAGGAAAGTTTTGGGTTGCCTTTATCTTAACCTGTTGAAACCATCCTGAAATACAGAGAAAGTAAATTTGCAATGGAAAACAGAATCTTCTTCCACTGCAAGAAAAAAAAAATAAACCACAAAAAAAAAAAAAGGGGTCAGCACTTTGCTGTTATCTGGACTCTTCAGGAAGGGAATTATGTCTTGGTGGCTTGTCTACTTTATTAGTACTCTCCCAAGGGAAGTCTTGGCCAGTGCTGCATCTGTGGTTCCATTTCCAGAGAGCTCTGAAGCTTAGACAAGTTACTGCACTGTTGCAGATTGATATTCATCAACTAACATCTAACATCAACTAACATTAATATTCATCAGCTAACAACTAACATCATCATCTCCTTAAGACAACTACTAGTTGAGTTAGCTTTACTTGTGCTATTATTCGTCAAAATCTCCCTAAACCCATTGTCTTTTTCCAACTAGAATTTTTTTCTCCTGTTGAGAAGTCCGCCATGTCCATGTGGAAATCTACGCTATGTCAATTTGCATGTGGCCATCCATGTTAGTCCATGACCAGTCCCTCTGATGCCTTCCAGAAGTGCGAGACTGAAGACATCCAGGACACTGCAGACACAGCTCTGGCCACACAAAATTTAGATCTAGAAGAAGATCCCATTTCCTTGCTTGTCCTCCAGCCCCATGACCAGCTTGGTGGCCTCCATGGGACTTACTCCAGTCTGTCAATGGATTTCCCCACCCTGAGCAAAAATTATATCTCACAGAGAAGGAAAACTGCCAAATCTCTGAATAATCCCCAGTGCACACAGTTGCTAAATAAGCTGCTCTGTGCTCCTGTCTCCTTTCCTGTGTCCTTTAATGACCACGGCTTGGATTCCTATTGGAAAACCCTACCATAAAGCTGAATATGGCTTAACCAGCAGCTGTGCAGTGCTGGTGTCATGTTGTTTGCAGCAATTGTCCAAGGGACAATGATGGATTCGCATAACGAATTTCCCTGGGAGTCAGGAGCAGGCATTATTTTTTCTTTTTATTTCTGCTTTCCTTCCTTTTTTTCCTTTTCTTGCCTTTTTTTTTTTTTTTTCCCTGAGATGAGTGAGAACAGGCTATGATGACATACCCAGAGTAAGGGATACCAGGATGGGAGCAAGATACTCTGTCTTCCTTTCCCAGTCATATTTTTTTCACAAAATAAAAAGTATGCATCCTGCTGTACATGCCTGGATGACCAGCCACCAGAATTTAAAAGCACTTAAGGACTTAACAGCTGACAGGTATTAAATTTTGCTTCCTTTTAACCATGAAGACAGCAATGGAGCCTGACTAACAAGGGCCAATTCACTGGAAAACAATCTTAGTTAGAAAGGAAGCTATTAGCAGTTATACTGATATTCTCCATAGTACCTTAAAATAGTATTTCTTTATGCTTTATGCCTTCCTAAACCCTCCCCTCTGTCCCTCAACATGCAGACCGAGGTATCTCTATTGTCACCAACTAACATCAAAGTACATGGGAGAGCCAGTCACAAATTGTGTTATGAATAAATGACTTCTCTAAAGGGCAAAATCAAGATCTGGGGTATTTCTGGGCTGCACAGAACTTGTGTGAACCATTTAGCATGTAAATGAATTTTACATCCAGAACATGACCCCTCCCAGCATCTTTCTGATGTTGCAAGGATATCAATAGCTTTCTCATATTTGTGTGTTTGTGCCAAACGGGCACATGGAAGTTCTGGTGCACAGGCAGGTCAAGGCTATAATATTTGTCATTTCACTCACTATGGCTATTTGGCTTGGTTTTATCCTAGAAAGAGAATCATGGAGTTTGGCTTATGGTCCTAAAAATAACATTAGGGAACCTGTAATGTTGCCTTCAAAGAGAAGAGGCACCAAAAACTGTGGGAATGTGCTCTCTGATTCACAGGGGTATCACCTCTCCTTAAGATGTTTAAGATGGAGGAGGGAACTCAGAGAGCCAGGACTTTTGGCCTTTAGACTTTTGTAACCCAATAAATTTCTTTGATCTGTGGACCACGTTTCCAAAAGTAGCCATTGGATACACACATACAGATATTTCTGTGTAGTGCAGGAGGATAATTAGATCTGGGGCAAACTAGAACAGAATTTTTCCAAGAAGGAAATGCTATTTTTTGTTCCTGTTGTTTTTGGAAAAAGAAAAGAAAATAAGAGCCGTTACATGAAAAAATGCCAAGCATGGATCTGAGAAAACTGCCTCCCATGTTGCTTCCACCCCAGGTCTCCAGGTCTGTCTCATTTGTGTACAAGGAACCAGACACTGGGTGAAACTCTGTGTTGCCCACATAGTGGCTGTATAATAAACTATGTACGTAAAGTTTGGCATGATGGATAACATGTTAAATGCAATCAATATTGAAAATATGTCCTTAGATAATGAAAATTATTCCCGGGAACAAAAGGAGGGGTTTTGAGCTTTAGTGATATCATTGATATCTGAGAGAGTTTGGAGAGAACGAAGCACAGCAAGGGTGTTATTTAGTAAAAAAGAGGTAGTAGGCTGTAATATCTACAACTAAGATAATTTATGAGTACCAAAAATAGATGTGAATATTAACCTTTGAGAATATATCACATATTACATATTAAGATGAAGACAGATGAATCTGTGTGGTACAAGGCCAGAAATCACCGCAACTATCGAATTCTGCTTACGAAAAAGCAAATAACAGTTGGGATGAGAACATGAAGGGGAGTGGAAAGGGGAACAATTTCAATTGCCCATGAAGCCTCTAGGATCTGAGGGGCTGTACAGAATTTATGATGAAGCCCCTTCATTTCAACATGAGTTAAAATATGTTCACGCACAGCAGGATGCTGTCCCGAAAACTGTTCTCTTTAAATATATGTGTGTGTGTGTCCTTTAAAGGGAAAGGGAAGGCAAAAAGCCAGCCGACTTCTCTGAAAAAAAACCCCAAACTATCCGGAAAGCTTATTAATGCTTGTCAGCAGAAATCAAGATGGGGAGCCAGTCTGGGCATGTTGTTGAAGTATTGTCTCCAATACAGAGCCCTTTGGGCCCTGAGATAATTGCAGACACAGTATGATAATAGACTGCAGTCAATTGCCATTTAGGTCAGATGATCAATAGATGTTTCCCTTTCTCTGTCTTGAGTCAATGTCTAATAAACAGAGGCGAAAGATATTCTACTTCCCCTCAGCTTAACATGCTTCTTAAGTGGACAAATACATTAAAGAAAAGACCAGGCCGACAGCGGCAGCGGTGGGTGCTTTAACTTGGAGCTGGAGGGGCCTTCCCGGAAAGGGAGAAGCCGAGGGAAGGCGGAGAAGCCCGAAAGGACTCGGGAATCGCGCGAGAGGCTGGCGTGCCTGGGGGCGGGCCGGGCGGGCCGCGGCACAGTTAAAAGCGGCCATAGAGCGAGCTTCACGCGGACAGTGATAGCGGTGAATGCTTTAAATTCGAGCTAGAGGGAAGGCGGAGAGGCCCGAAAGGACTCGGGCATCGCGCGAGAGCCTGACGTGCCTGGGGGCGAGCCGCGGCACATTTAAAAGAGGCCATAGCGCGAGCTTCACCCAGACCACGCGGACAGCGGCAGCGGTGAGTGCTTTAAACTGGAGCTAGAGGGGGCTTCCCGGAAACGGAGAAGCCGAGGGAAGGCGGAGAGGCCCGAAAGGACTC